>MU551720.1:241092-290632 GCA_024362625.1 Silurus asotus
CCTAACCCTAACCCCAACCCAAACCCTAACCTTAACCCCAACCCTAACCCTAACCCAAACCCTAACCCTAACCCAAACCCAAACCCAAACCCTAACCCAAACCCTAACCCTAACCCCAACCCTAACCCTAACTCTAACCCTAACCCCAACCCTAACCTTAACCCCAAACCAAACCCTAACCCTAACTCAAATCCTAACCCTAACCCAAATCCTAACCCTAACCCCAACCCAAACCCTAACCTTAACCCCAACCCTAACCCTAACCCAAACCCTAACCCTAACCCAAACCCAAACCCAAACCCTAACCCAAACCCTAACCCTAACCCCAACCCTAACCCTAACTCTAACCCTAACCCCAACCCTAACCCAAACCCTAAACCAAACCCTAACCCTAACTCAAATCCTAACCCTAACCCAAATCCTAACCCTAACCCCAACCCAAACCCTAACCCTAACCCTAACTCTAACCCTAACCCAAACCCAAACCCTAACCCAAGTCCATTTATTAGAGTTCCATCATTGTTATGAGCTGTTCACTCATGGAAACTCGACTTGAATAGTTGAGGACAAACTTCCATATCAGGTGTTTTTGCTTCTCCTCCACCATCTAATGAGCAGATCATTAGCCATATAATCGTTACAGAATCCCTGATCAGAAGGAAACTTTACAGTATACACTCTATACCACTAATCAGACCCTACTACAATAATCAGACCCTACTACAATAATCAGACCCTACTACAATAATCAGATCCTACTACACTAATCAGACCTTACTACACTAATCAGACCCTACTACAATAATCAGATCCTACTACACTAATCAGACTCTACTACACTTATCAGATCCTACTACAACAATCAGATCCAACTACACTAATCAGACCCTACTACACTAATCAGATCCTACTACACTAATCAGACCCTACTACACTAATTAGACCCTACTACAATAATCAGATCCAACTACATTAATCAGACCCTACTACACTAATCAGACCCTACTACACTAATCAGATCCTACTACACTAATCAGATCCTACTGCACTAATCAGACCCTACTACAATAATCAGATCCTACTACACTAATCAGATCCTACTGCACTAATCAGATCCTACTGCACTAATCATACCCTACTACACTATTTAGACCCTACTACACTAATCAGATCCTACTACAATAATCAGATCCTACTACACTAATCAGATCCTACTGCACTAATCAGATCCTACTGCACTAATCAGATCCTACTGCACTAATCATACCCTACTACACTAATCAGATCCTACTACACTAATCAGATCCTACTGCACTAATCAGATCCTACTACACTAATCAGATCCTACTCCACTAATCAGATCCTACTACACTAATCAGACCCTACTACAATAATCAGATCCTACTAAACTAATCAGACCCTACTACACTAATCAGATCCAACTACACTAATCAGACCCTACTACACTAATCAGATCCAACTACACTAATCAGATCCTACTACACTAATCAGATCCAACTACACTAATCAGATCCTACTACACTAATCAGAACCTACTACACTAATCAGATCCTACTACACTAATCAGATCCTACTACACGAATCAGACCCTACTACAATAATCAGATCCTACTAAACTAATCAGACCCTACTACACTAATCAGATCCAACTACACTAATCAGACCCTACTAAACTAATCAGATCCTACTACACTAATCAGATCCAACTACACTAATCAGATCCTACTGCTCTAATCAGATCCTACTACACTAATCAGACCTTACTACACTAATCAGATCCCACTACACTAATCAGATCCTACTGCACTAATCAGATCCTACTACACTAATCAGATCCTACTGCACTAATCAGATCCCACTACACTAATCAGATCCTACTACACTAATCAGACCCTACTACAATAATCAGATCCTACTACACTAATCAGACCCTACTACACTAATCAGATCCTACTACACTAATCAGATCCTACTGCAATAATCAGATCCTACTACACTAATCAGATCCTACTACACTACACTAATCAGATCCTACTACACTAATCAGATCCTACTACATTAATCAGATCCTACTACACTAATCAGACCCGACTACACTAATCAGATCCTACTACACTAATCAGATCCTACTACACTAATCAGATCCTACTACACTAATCAGACCCTACTACACTAATCAGATCCAACATCACTCTGGACTGTGACACAGAACTGTACATTTCCACTCTAGCCCATGTTGATCTGTACATTATTAAATCAATTAAATAATAAAGGTTCTTTCTGCTTGTCACATGTACTTTACTGCACAGTGAAATTCTTTCCTCGAACATCCCAGTGATGTAGGGAATGAATGCTGAATGCTCTCTGCATGTCCTTCATCATTGGCACTCCAATGCTACTGGGCCTTATAACTCGTTCTCTTCCTCGCTGCATTGCACATTACTGTATAATTACTACATGATCTCTGTATATTCACGTGATGCTCCCTGGACATTTTGACCTCATGTTCCTGTACAAGGGACGTCTATATTTGTACACCGTGTCTCCTCCACATGAAACTGTATTCTACTCACTACCTCATTCCTCTACTTTATATAGAACACAATATACTATATATTCATGTGTGTACGTACGAGGTGGAATCAAAAAGTTTAGCAAGAGCTGTTTACAAGAAAGTACTTTATTTATCTACATTTTCAAACTTTCATCTGTTCTTTTGGTACATGTTTAAACTGTGTCAAAATGGCGAGATGGATCTTCATCAAAAAGGAAAAGGGCGAAGTCCCCAAATCTGGCGAATAGGGTGGGTGCGGAGGTGAGGTCATGTTGCTTCACATGTGTGGAGGAGCTCAGTGACAGGGTGCTCATGAGATCAGAATAGCAGCAGTCACACAGCTCCTGATGTACACAGGACAATGTCTTTTAAATTATGAAGGTCGGTGCTCAGTGTGAGTGTGTGTGCATCCTTGTGCTGCCACCTGTTGGCATGTTATAAAAATAATGTCAAATGTTTTTGATACCACCTCGTATTATACTGTATATTTATTCTATATAGAATATGTTTGCACTTTTGAGTAGATGCACTGGGTCTGTGCTTGTGTTCTGTACAATGACAATAAAGTCTAATCTAATCTAATCTAATCTAATTTAATCAAATGGTTATAGGTTATGTTTTCTATAGTAACCCCTCATTCTGTTTGTAGACTCGTATCCTGGGCTTCACACAACTTTAAAACAGAACTATAAGTTTTTAATGCTGATTGAGTGATTGCTGGTGTATAAGTGATATAATGCACTTTCAGTCCCAGGAAACTAATCAGCTGCTTGATTGCGCCCCCTGTCACTGATGTTAGGCATGACACGCTACGCTGAGTAAGCGATCGCTCGAATGATTCATTCCAGTGGAATTCATCTCACGTGCTTCCGGCATCATCGTTGCCTCAAAACACAGCTGCCCAAATGTTTGGAGCTCTGAAAGGGTGAAGCTTGTTGTTCAAGAAACCAAAGTGGTGGAGAAGGTGCTAATTTTAGCGCAGAGATTTTTATATGTTTTCAGACTCGACTATAAACAATTGGGTCGGAAACAGCGTCAGTCAGGAGACTAGAAAAATAACTTTAACTGTTGAGGTTTTTGATTGTTTATTTTATTGTTTGACGAATTTGTGCAAGAAACAAAGTCAGACACAAAACTTTGACCTGATGTAGAGGCACGTGGTGTAGATCTTGTAGATCTGTAGAACTTCCACAACATGGACTTTTACGTTCAGGAAAATACCACTTGGTTTTCTCAATTTTCATTTATCAAACTTGACAATTTTTTTTTGTAAATAAATGTGTATATAGAGATTCTGTGAGAAGTGTGGAAACACCGTGGTTTTGGTGTTTGAGGGACATGTACATGCTCCTTTTGTTTTTATGTAACAAACTGGATATTTTAACTCTATAAAGATTTCCTTTGACCAAACAAATCTATAAATGTCCAGACTGTATCTCTGTAAATTCTCTGTATGAAAAACAGCTTCCAGCTGAAACTTCTAGCTGTGTCTCTTGTAAAACTTCTTCACTTGATGGAGATTTTCTTCTTCATCTCAGAGCAGTTCAGTAGGATTAAGGTATGGTGACTGGGCAGGTGGTTCCATGATAGATATCACTCCAGACGTCTGTCTGTTCTCTAAATAACACTTACAGAACTCAGATGTGCGCTTCGACTTATCATCTTGTTATACGGTGAAGTCGATTCTGATGAGCCGCAGTCCAGACGGAAGTGCATGGTGATGAAGTGTGGAATAGGAGCCGTGTTGGATCACTTTCACTTTCCAGAATCTTTCCTGCTTCAAAACAACGCCAAACCATTAAACTTCCACCTCCATGTGAGGGTGTGGGGGTGAGGGAGTCTGATCACATCTTTTCTCCTGTACTCTTTCTCACACAAGTTCTTCTGGTAGACACAGACATGGTTCTGTCCCAACTGGACTCCACAGAACCTTCATCCACTCATCAACTGTACAGTTCTGTTGTGTGTGTCAGTTTTTTCAATAGAAACTAAAGGAACATGTGTGTGTGTGTGTGTGTGTGTGTGTGTGTGTGTGTGTGTGTGTGTGTGTGTGTCTCAAAAACAATAAAAGACTTGGTGTTCCATTTGGACTCCAAAGAACTTCCTCTTGACAGTTTTATCTGCATGTTCTTCAAATATGAACAGTAATATGGAAAGTGGAATATATATGGATTTATTACAGAACCTATTGACCCTTTTGTTTCAGCCTCAGGTGACAGTTTCTTTTATAGAAGTACCTTCATGTGTCTCTCAAAATCTGTTGAAGTCTCAGTGTTTCCTAACATTTGTGTGTTAAACATCTCAACAATTCAGTGGCTCAGTTTTCCAATATGAAAAAAAGTTCCAGTACTTCCACTACCTCACTCTTTTGCTCTCTCTCTCTCTCTCTCTCTCTCTCTCTCTCTCTCTCTTTCTCTCTCTCTCTCTCTTTGCTCTACATAGAACATCTTTTCTACAGAAGTGTCAGATGGAGTAAAGCAAACACATGGCTGCTGAGCCCTGATGGAGAAATCAAATGTGCTCTACAGACACCCACGGAGCAGCAAACCACAAACCAGACACACCCTAAAATTAAGAGAAAGAGAAGGAGAGAAAGGGAGAGAGAGAGAGAGAGAGAGAGAGAGAGAGAGAGAGAGGGGGAGGGAGGTAGAGGGAGACAGACAGAGAGTAAGCATACCTCACTTCCTGTTTACGTCTGGCACAGAGAGCTAAAAATGGTCTTAGCACTTTTCCTAATGTGAATGTGGAACAGTGGGGTTCTTGGACATGGACGTGTTGTGATGGCTGATAAACACACGATAGAGATGTGAAGATTATGATGATTGTGATGTTGAGTGTGGGGTGAGTGTTATGTTGATGTTATGTGATGCTCTATTGGAGTGGATCAACCATCGTGGAAAGAACCTGCAAGAGCATGAAAAACATGTCCTCTGGTTACTGTTCATGAAGGAGTGTGTGTTCAGTCACAGTTCAGTTACAGCATCGTCACGTAGCGTAACAGAGACCAAATATACCACATATAACACAAATAACACACATAAACACACATAAACACATAAACACACACAAACACACATAAACACACATAAACACACATAAACACACATAAACACACACAAACACACATAAACACACAGAACAACTATAACACACATAAACACACATAAACACAAACACACAAACACAAACACACATAAACACACAGAACAACAATAACACACATAAACACACATAAACACAAACACACAAACACAAACACACATAAACACACAGAACAACTATAACACACATAAACACACATAAACACAAACACACAAACACAAACGCACATAAACACACAGAACAACTATAACACACATAAATACACATAAACACAAACACACAAACACAAACACACATAAACACACAGAACAACTATAACACACATAAACACACATAAACACAAACACAAACACACATAAACACAAACACACATAAACACAAACACACATAAACACAAACACAAACACACATAAACACATATAAACACACAAACACACACAAACACACGTAAACACATATAAACACACAAACACACATAAACACATAAACACAAACACACAAACACAAACACACATAAACACAAACACACAAACACATATAAACACACAAACACACATAAACACACAAACACACATAAACACATATAAACACACAAACACACATAAACACACAAACACAAACACACAAACACAAACACACAAACACACACAAACACATATAAACACACAAACACACATAAACACACATAAACACACAAACACACATAAACACATACAAACACACACAAACACATATAAACACACAAACACACATAAACACATAAACACAAACACACAAACACAAACACACAAACACACACAAACACATATAAACACACAAACACACATAAACACACAAACACACATAAACACACATAAACACACAAACACACATAAACACATATAAACACACAAACACACATAAACACACATAAACACATATAAACACACAAAAACACACAGAACAACTATAACACACATAAACAAACAAACACACATAAACACACATAAAACTGAAGTTTCAGCACCAGAACTTTTGCTGTTAACACTAAATAATTACAACATTGATATTGATCACATGTGCATATGTGAGTGTAAGATTGTGAATGGGTGTGTATCTGAATGAGTGTGTGTTTGTGTGTATGTGTGTGTGTGTGTGTGACTGAGTGTTATTGTGTGGATGTGTGTGTGATCGTGTTGATTGTGTATGTGAGACTGAGTGAGAGTGTGTGTGTGTGTGTGTGTGTGTGAGTGATGACAGTGTGTGTGTGTGTGTGTGTGGGGACACTGTGTTGACGTCGGATGTGACGGCACAGGAAGGTCTGAAACACTCCTACATTTTCGTGAGTGTGACATGTAACAGTGTGGAAATGCTGCGTGGGGATTGTGTGTATAGTGTGTGTATAGTGTGTGTGTGTGTGTATTACTGTAGAATAAAGCTGAATATTAGTTTTAGTGTGTATTATAGTCAGTAACCCGAGACTCAGTAACACATCAGAATAAAGATATAATAATCAGAATCTTATAATAAACATCATTTAATGATCATTAAAACCTCATCAAACATCAGTTATTATAATTACTGCATTAATAATTATTACATCATGATTACAAATGATTATTACAATTAAATATACATGTTTCGAAAAAAACTATTTATTTATATCAGCAAATCTAAAAAAACCCAAACAAAACAAATAAACAGTTTTTTTCTCCCGTATGTTTTTCATTACCAAGCTGTGGGTGAGAGGGGCGGGGCAAAGCGGGGGTGGGTGGCGCTTCTCCCGAGCTCTCTCTGTGATTGGCTGGCCGGGGCGGTGACCCCACGTTGTGTCGCTGTTTAAATAGCCAATCAGGCGCGGCGCTGAGGATAGAGCAGCGCGTGAGCGAGCCCGCGGCCTTCTCTCGGTGGAAGCTCGCGGAAGGAGCACGAGCGTGTCTCATCGCCCCACGACTTTCACGCGCTCCAACATGGAGGACTCGAGTAGTTGACGTTTTACCAACCTCTTCTTTTACTTCTTCACTTCCGCTCCCGCCCCTTTCTTCTGTCCGAACCGAACCGTTATATCTGGACGGAACTTCCGCGCGCAAGACTCAGACATGAAGTTCATCATCGGTATCGGAGGGTGAGTGCTGGCGCGTGCACGTGTAGAGGGCGCTGTGCAGGCCACGCGCGCGCGCAGTTCAGTAACGTGCGAATGAATGATCCGGGTCTGACTTCCGGTGTGTGTCGCGTGCTCGCGCTTTTATACTGTACATTTATATATTTTACATTTTATATTAATTTATAGACGTTTTTTTATTCACGTTCATTTACATTGTGTTTATTATTAATATAAATATTAATTATTATATAAACATGTTGGATTTGAGGGACTATGGGTGAGCACGTGGTCAAGACAGTCAGCAGTGTGTCTTTTTATATAACTATATAAATAACTAGTGTGTGTGTGTGTGTGTGTGTGTAAAAATATAACCAATCTATATAATTATGATTTAATGCATTTATAACCCTAATAAGTGTATTAATTGTAAATATAAATGTGTACATGTAGTGAACTACTATTTAACTGTTCAACATGAAGATCAATAAAATAAAATACTAATAAAACTATAAATACACACACGCACACACACACACACACACACACAAGTAAAACAGATTGTTGATGTTAAATGGTTTAATAAGTTTATAATATAATAATAATATAATGATCCTGAGTCAAAATGATTTCACTACACTGTGTTTTACCAGCGACCTCAAACACTGTGTGTGTGTGTGTGTGTGTGTGTGTGTGTGTGTGACCTCAAACACTGAGTGTGTGTGTGTCAGTGACCTCTCACCTGGGGTTTACAGTGTGTGTGTGTCAGTGACCTCTCACCTGGGGTTTACACTGTGTGTGTGTCAGTGACCTCAAAACTGGGGTTTACACTGTGTGTTTGTAATCGTTGTTGTTGTTGTTGTTGTCAGGGTCACTAACGGGGGTAAGACCACCCTGACGGAGCGTCTGTGTGGTGTCCTGCCCAACTGCTGTGTGGTGCATCAAGACGACTTCTTCAAGGTGAGTGTCATCATCATCATCATCATTCACCTCTAATCATATAAATAATAGACAGATTATTCTCTCTACTGTGTGGAGTTTTGAGGCTTTCCAACGACCAAACTGCTCATTATCAGTAGTATTAGTAACAGTGTGTGTGTGTGTATGAGTGAGAGAGAGAGAAAGAAAGGGAAGTGGATGAAAGTCGTGTGTGTGTGTGTGTGTGTGTGTGTGTGTGTGTGTGTGTGTGTGTGTGTGTGTGTGTGTGTGTGTGTGTGTAAAGTCTAGTTGGGATAGTTGTTAGCGTAGCTATATTTAGCGTTAGCGGGTGTGTCGGAGTGTTTAAAGCCAAACTCGTGGTGTTCAGCCTCGCTGAATGTACACGCGTGTGTTTCAGCCCCAGGATGAGATCGAACTCGGGGACGATGGCTTTAAGCAGTACGATGGTAAGCGCTGTGTGTGTGTGTGTGTGTGTGTACACAAGGCACCTTGATTAATAAATGCAGTGTGAATGTTTTTAGATTGAAACGCCACATGGACTACGTGTCATCCTGTCGTCTGATTGGCTCCCTGTGTGTGTGTGTGTGTGTGTGTGCGTGTGTGCGTGCGTGTAGTGATCACAGCTTTGGACATGGAGGCCATGATGAGCACCATCTACGCCTGGCAGGAGAACCCGGTGAAGTTTGAACGCTCTCACGGTGTGGAGAGCACGCTGGATCAGGAGATCCTCCCTCGCTCCGGAGACGACGAGGACGAAGGTGTGCACATCCTCATCGTGGAAGGGTTCCTGCTCTACACCTACGGGTGGGTACACACACACACACACACACACACACACAGAGTCTCTGAGACTTTGTAGCTGTTTCAGACGTCATGTTGCGTGTTTGTTTATTTTTTGGCTAGTTGCTTAGCAACACTGTTCTCCCCACTGGAATTGAGTTTAATTGCACGTGGGGGAAAACCGAAACGTTGAACCATGTGGTGGTCGTGAGTCACTGTGCCCTTGTTAAGTGAATCATGTTTCGAGCTCGAGGTCCTTTTAATGCGCCGAGACAAAACCCCGCCAACATCACGCCACAAACACGTCTGTTCTGAACTAAACGTGCATTTTTTTGCAGGCCCCTGATTGACGTGTTTGATCAGCGGTTGTTTATTTCCATCCCGTATGAAGAATGCAAAAAGAGAAGATGGTGAGTGTGTGTGTGTGTGTGTGTGTGTGTGTGAGATAACATTAGTCCAGATCTGGTCAGTTCTACCTTTTATACGTGTGTGTGTGTGTGTGTGTGTGTGTGCGCAGCTCAAGGAACTACGCCGTGCCTGACCCCCCGGGTCTGTTCGATGGTCATGTTTGGCCGATGTACGTCAAACACAAGAAACAGATGGAGGACATGGGAGTGGATGTTGGTACGTGGTGTGTGTGTGTGTGTGTGTGTGTGTGAATTCAGCCAATCTGACACACCTCCTTAGTAAACAATGTGGCATATAACTGTGTGTGTGTGTGTGTGTGTATGTACACAGAGCAGCTTGATGGAACTCTGTCGAAGGAGCAGCTGTTTAACATGGTGTATGGAGACGTCATCAACAACATCCAGGACCGAATGAGGTGCGGCAGCGTTTCAATTCAGTGCAGGATACAGCAGCATGAGGGCTCACTTTCAGTCTGACTTACTGTGTGTGTGTGTGTGTTGCAGGTCTGTTGATCAGCACTAAGTTGCAGAAGGAGGAATATGAAGTCATCTCTGCCGCAGAAACGTGTGCGTGTGTGTGCGTGCGTGCGTGTGTGTGTGTGCGTGCGTGCGTGTGTTGACTTACTGTGTGTGTGTGTGTGTGTGTGTTTGTGTGTTGCAGGTCTGTTGATCAGCACTAAGTTGCAGAAGGAGGAATATGAAGTCATCTCTGCCGCAGAAACGTGTGCGTGCGTGCGTGTGTGTGTGTGTGTGTGTGTGTGTGTGGTCTCAGACTGGCTCTGCGTTGACTGTTACCTGCTTTGGCTCTTTTATACCTCTTGTATCTCCTCCATATTTATTTGCTGTATGAAATAAGTGACGCTCTGGAGAATTAACACTCCTCAATAAACACCTCACTCCTACACCTGTGTGTGTGTGTGTGTGTGTGTGTGTGTGTGTGTGTGTGTTCGTTCCTCATAAGGGATGATTTCTCCATCAGTATGACTCTCGCATCCTGATGTGTGAAGAACATTTTATGAAACATCTACATTTGAGACTGAGAGCTACTTCTTGTGTACTGATTAATATGAAGGTCCTCCAGTTTAATACACACTTCTGAAATAACACATTTACTCAATTTACCTTTAAGTTATTATTAATAATGAATGATGATCTTTGTGAAGACGTGGATCATGTGAATGATTTCTCACAATAATCAACACTGATTTAACAAAGTAGGAAACACATTAATATGTAAAGTTATTTTTATAAATCTCTGCATTATTTACATTTCACCCAAAACAAAACACGTTTGTACACATTATTAATTATGTAACACAAAAATCACCATGGAGACCAGCTCTAATCTAATATAAACATTTAATTTAATTTTTAATAATTATTTTCAAATTCACACCAATGTAAATCTAAATTAAAAAAGAATAGCAATGTAAGAAGTTCGCTGTGGGTCACTGGTAAGTGGTGCTTTGGTGAGCTATTTTTAGAAAAGACCTGCGGGCGACTTGTGGGCACCATGTTAGTGACCCCTGATCTAAAGTATGAAGCTTGTGTGTAGAAATAATAAAATGTTTGAACTAATAGAAGAAAATATGGATGTGATACTGTGGATGTGATACTTCTTGGCCATGGTTTTCTCTCAGGAGATCCTACAAATCATCTTTTAGCATCATGTTACAATGGAAACCATACAGAAGTGTAAACTCTGTCCTGTAGACATTAGAAAGTTCTGACACTGGAGGCTCCTCCCACATTCACACACACTTTTTTTTTTTTTTTTTACTTGTTTATCACGGTGTCCCTGTGAACGAGGGGTTACTATGGAAACGATACCGTATCAGAGCGAGCACGTTAATATAATCCTGCACTACTGTCAGAGGTTCTGCTCCAGAGAACTTATCACCTTCATGGTGTTTGATAGATCTGAGCAGGAGATGAAACACGTCAACGTGGGAGTCAAAGGAGAACAGAATCAGATTCTTATGTGGAGAAATCCAGACGTGTGTTCAGATCTACAACGTCTTCAACTGAACAACTGGAAATAATTCAGAAAAAAAACTCAACATCATATTTCATCTTCATATTTAAATGACAAGATTTAAACCCAGTTGATCAGAATAATAAAAGTGAAATGTTTTAGTGTTTCTGGGATCAAATGATCCATCAGCTGATCATGAATTCACCACTGATTCCTCAAACTCAAACCCTGAAGGTGAAGATACACAAAGTTACAGGATGTCATGAAATTCTTCCTTCACTTGAATTAGGAGACTCGAACATGTTCCAGCATGACACTGCTCCTGTGCTCTATGAAGATCTGATCTCCATGAGTGGAAGATCTACACATCATCTAGTGGAACATCTTCCCAGAATAGTGGAGATTATTATAACAACACATGGAGAATAAATATGGAATGAGACGTTAAAAAAAAAAAAGCACATAGCAACGTGTGTGACACACACACACACACACACACACACACACACACACACACACACACACACACACACACACACACACAGGGGAAAGAGTGAGAGTTTTAGTGAAACCCCAGGTACAGAAATAGAACTGGATCTGAAGTCAATAATATGGCGATGGGTGTGGTGTGTGAGTCAGACACACACACACACACACACACACACACACACACACACACACACACACACACACACCAGTTATTAAACACCATTTTCCTTACATGATGCCCTGTATACAGTAACGCTCCATTATTATCCTGGATACAAAACCATTTTGAGGACCATGGAAACATCTAAACTGTAAGATGCAGAGAAACCCACACTGAACACAGAAACTGGGAAATTCCCAGTAACTACAGTATAATGGAATGATAAAAAAGATAGAGTGAAATTTGTTGAAAAAAAGGATCTGTGAACCCAGAACCCCCGAACAATCAAAACAATAAAAATCAAGAGAACGCAGAAGATACAGAACGTAGTCCCCTCAGAAGTAGCCCATGGATAAAAGACCAATAAAGAACTAAAAACACTCCTGAAGATCATAAAGAAGAGAAATGATGAAAACCAGAAAAAACACAGTAAACAAGACATTAATAAAAAGAATCATAATAAACATGAAGCACAAGGGAACATTAATAACTTGTAAATGAGAAATGCTGGAAATGAAGATCAGAAGAACCAGTCAAGGAACCTAGAAGGTTCTACATGGATCTGTTTAATCACTAACTTTCACCTTATTGCATCAAATCTTCTCTTTTACTCCGTACATACAAATACATACACATCCATCTAATACTCCTTTATCCTGCACAGACTGTGTGTGTGTGTGTGTGTGTGTGTGTGTGTGTGTGTAAATATATAATAAAAATTATGCTACACTTTAAATACTGTAAACAACTGCATGAAAGGTCATGACCCTAAAAACGGCTTTATAACATTTACAGGAACACACAAACATACCTGAGAGAGAGACGGAGAGAAAGAGAGAGAGAGAGAGAGAGAGAGAGAGAGTGTGTGTGTGTGTGTGTGTGTGTGTGTGTGTGTGTGTGTGCGCGTTTAACACAAGGGTGCCTATTGCACTAATGTGTGATTGTCATATCCTTGTTACAACATCAGCACTGACCACACACACACACACACACACACACACACACACACACATACAGGTGAGAGTTTAGCGAAGGTTTTCCTGATTTAAAAAAATTCTGTTGCACAACACAGACATTTGGGCGTCAGGACCAGCGAGGCTTCTGCTTCCCAAAACACTGAATTACTGACCAACCTTTTAACAGATTCTTTTCCACAAATCAATTATTCACAATAGTTTATTATCTTTAATCTGCAGCTTCTCTCAGTTCTGTTAATGCTCACACACACACATGCTCACACACACACACACACACACACACACGCTCACACACAAGAAAAAGGTGCTGTGAAAGATGAGGCTCACATTCAAGTGCTAATGATAAACCGGTGTGTTTTAAGTGTGTGTGTGATCAGAGACCCGTGAGGGTGCAGTGGCTGATGGGAATCGTAGTCCAGCACATAAACCTCACTCACTAATATTATAGTTACCAGTCTGAAGCTGAAGATCAGAACCTGGCCTTATGCAGGTGTAGAACTCGACTCACTCATACTGACAACATGCAGGACTTAAGCTTCAAAACAACGTGAACAGAAACCTACTGGTATTTACCCCAACTTACAAATAACATCCTAAAACATAAACTTGAAGTAAATGTGGAGTGATTCAGCTACAGGGTGTTAGTAAACGAGTGATGAGAAGATCAGACCATTTTGGTGACTTGGTTCTTTGAATCTCTTTCATCGAAATGAACGAATCTTTTTTTGAGTCATTTAGTTTATTTTCGTTCCTTTAATCACCTTCATAGTGTCTGTGGGAGTCACGTGACAGAGTGAAGACTCGGAGTAGAAGAGTCGAGAGAGGAACTTTATCATTCTATTTGCTCTACATAACATACGGAGATTTTGTGATGCTCTGGGCATCCAGTAGAAAATGAATGAATCACTCTTTTCGTTCTTCTGAGTCGCATTAAAGATTCATTTAAAAAGAAGGTAAAGTCAGTAGTAAAGTCAGGTGGTGATGTCGGCACTGGTGGGACGTCAGGACCAGCGAGGCTTCTGCTTCCCAAAACACTGAATCACTGACCAACCTTTTAACAGATTCTTTTCCACAAATCAATTATTCACAATAGTTTATTATCTTTAATCTGCAGCTTCTCTCAGTTCTGTTACTTAATCAATCAGATTCCCAGTTGGTGACACCGGAATCATCTATCAGTACAATACCAGCTGCATTTTCACGTCCTGTGATTGGACAGTCAGAGAGCCCACTAGTCAGAGCTCGCAAACCGCATCTACAGCAAACTGCACAATCTCGAACATATTTGTGTAGACAAATAGCTTTTATAGAAGTTGATTTGGTTGTAGATTTTTCACAATCCCAATTTCAAGACGGATTTTTATGAAAAGCTGGACTTCATGAAGAGAAGTCAGCCAAAGCCGTTCTACAGAGTGGAACTTTCTCAAGAACCATTTATACTTTTGTGTTTTCTTTCCTTTAGTTTTTGCACAAACACACACAATTTGCCTTCATTTCAAATCCCCAGGAAAAATGTAATCCAATGGGTTTCTGTCCTCAGAGAACCAAAAAGTACCTCAGAAGTGCACCTAAATCCCAGGGTGGACTGTAAGCTTATTTTATTTGGATATTTTGATGCTGTGGCTGCAGTTAAAAGAGACTTGTTGAATTGTGTTCAGTGTTTCTTGCTTTAGTGATGCATTTCATTCTCGCTACATGAGTTACCTCTCTGTGATGCAGCGCTCTGTTCCACTGCGCTTCTGGATTATATCGATGGTTTCTACAGCTGTAGATGATTCTTATATAGAGTCGTAATGATGATATAAAGAGGTGGATTGATTCAGATAGAACACCACTGAAGACCCGCCACTGGATGTAGGTGAGGTGAGGAGGCCTGGGGTGCAGTCAGCATTCACATTTATCAGTTCTATAGAGTTGGAGCTCTATAGCAGGAGATCTTCCTCTCCAACTTCCCCTGGAAAGCGTATCTTCAGGAAGGTGGCTTTGTGCACAGGGTTTTGTCATGCTGGAACAGGTTTGGGTCTTTGTGTCTGTGTTGGTGAAGAACCTTGTACTGTATGCAGAATGCACCAGGGTTCTGGAGGAACGTGTCTCATGTCACTGTGTACTGCGTCAGATTTATATGGTAGAAATGACAGTAAAAGCTTCTTCACTTGACTTGAGTATGAAGAAGTCGTGCAGAAGTGAAGATCTGAGAGTTGATTCTGTCCTGCTCTCTCCTGCATACACGTCCTCCCTCCTCCTTTTATTTTCCAAATATGGACATCCACATGGTGCCATGAGTAGCTTCTGAGTGGGAAGACCACATCTGGCACACACACACACACACACACACACACACACACACACACACACACACACACACACACACACACACACGTACCTCCTCAAACGTCTCACCTCTGTTTGCCTCTATTTTACGTATTTGACACAATTTCTGTTTGGGCTGAGATCAGCAGCGTGGTGTTTTTGTGTGTGTCTGTATGTGTGTGTGTGTATGTGTGTGTTTGTGTGTGTCTGTATGTGTGTGTGTGTATGTGTGTGTTTGTGTGTATCTGTATGTGTGTGTGTGGTTAGTGCAGCACAAGGAGTAGGTGAGTGTGTTTTCCTGAACCTCAGACTTGGAAAACCAAGCAAAACGTCTCACAGCTGCCACAGTCCTCTTGTGGTTAAATGTCTCGAACACACACACACACACACACACACACACACACACACACACACACACACACACACACACACACACAAATGTTGAGAAAAAGAGCATAAACAGACAAAGAGCATAAACAAGTCTGTAAATCCCCTTATAGCTCACTGCTTTTATTGCTGCTGTCTCGGATAAGATTCATTTCACTGACCGCTGTCACCACACACACACACACACACACACACACACAAACACACGTGAGCCTTGTCAGTGTCAAAACAAATCAAGTGGGAGAACATTAGGTCTGAAATTCAGCATTTGCCAGGTCAGCATTTACCCACAGCATTTGCTGCTTAGAAGAAATTAATGATGATTCAGCACCTCTCTGTGGAGCTCATGGAGCAGCCTGGAGATACCAGAGATAGCTGTGGATAGTTCCTCCTAGTAACCATGACAATGCCTTCAGATTGCAGTTCATACAGAACAGTTGTAATAAAGTTCCTGAAGTTACAGAAGGGATTGATGTATAACGGTAATATCTTGTGTCTGGATGAGGATCGGTTCCTGTCTGAGTTCCTGGTTCCTCTTAAGGGTTTATGTTATAATGTGAACACGTACACATAAAAATCAGGTGATGATCCAGGGTTAGGTGTGTGGATGTGGTGGACGTGGAGAGTGTTATAATGGTGTAAGGCCTCACACCTATGCATGGATTATCACCTTCTACCCTGGACACCTCCAAGCATAGAGGAGTTCAAGCTTTAATTGATGTTTGCAGAGCAAAACTAACCAAATGGATAAAAATAATGCTTTGTTTTCCTTTATTATTTTATATACGAGTTGTTACATCTACAATTCTGTGCTTCTGTGTCGAGTCTCTACCCATAATGAAGCTGTTGGAGTGACTCCTGGTGCTGGTTTATTGCTCTAGAGTTAGAGAAATAATTCTGATTGGAATATTTTCTTCTCCAGTTCCTCAAACTCATCTTGTCCACGCACAATCACAATCCACTATTCACACCTGAAGTCCTTTCAGCCAATCACAATCCACTATTCACACCTGAAGTCCTTTCAGCCAACCACAATCCAGCATTCATACTGACCATGGGATTCATTAAAAAACAAAAACAAAACAAAACATGGAGAACACAAAGTGTGAGAGCTGGCCTTGAAAAGAAAAAGCTGATGAGTGAACAGTAATGAAGTAATTTGTTATTGTACACACATAGACTTATTGTGTATCTGTACTTTACTGAAGTGTTTCCATTAGACAAGACTTTTATTTTGACTTTACTACATTTCAAAGACAAATATTTTACTTTTTACTACATTTAGTGAAATTAGTTCTTTTTATTAACGAGGATAAAAACGTAACTGGTGAAACACGCAGCGAGTCACCAATCAGGATCGAGCGCACGCTCTGTTTTACACGTGTTCTGATCGGCGCTCGGTGAATCTACTGATCACCAACATACAGTTCAGCATCAGTTCATCATCAAGCAGAACATTTAGAGAGGAACAAATGATGAAGAAACTCCAGACTCGAACTCACCACCACACACGTGACCTCATTTACACGTTTTATTAAAGTAGTAGAAAAGAATGTTTTGTGTTCATGATAATTATAATAGAAATCAATCAGTGTTTGAGTCTTTAATCTCATTCTATTAATAGATCAGTGTGCTGAGAGTCACATTCGAGTCTTTACACACAAACTGAGGTGATTAAGTGAAGAATCTTGTGATAAAATGATAATAGGAACATTAGTTATAATAAATCATACTGATTTGGACACTTAAGTTCATTTGAAGGCAAAAACATTTGTAATTTTAGTCAAGTGAAAGTTTAAAGTGACACACGAGAAAACGAGCACAGGGAAAATTTGCCACTGCTTATTACAATCACATGATATCATTCAGTGGTGAGGTGCAGTGCAGTGCAGTGTGTGTGTCTGTGTGTGTGTGTGTTGGTGTGTGTGTGTGTGTGTGTGTGAGTGTATTCAGTGTATTAATTGCAGTTATAGTGTACTATCAGGATGCGTAGGATCAGACCGCATTTGAGAATCAGACCGTATGTGAGGATCAGACCGTATTTAAAGATCAGACTGTATGTGAGGATCAGACCGCATTTAATGATCTGACTGTATGTGAGGATCAGACTGTATGCGAGGATTAGACTGTTTGCGAGGATCAGACTGCATGTGAGGATCAGACCGCATTTGAGGATCAGACTGTATGTGAGGATCAGACTGCATTTGAGGTTCAGACTAATTGTGAGGATCAGACTGTATTTGGGATCAGACTGTATGTGAGGATCAGACTGAATTTGGGATCAGACTGTATGTGAGGATCAGACTAAATGTGAGGATCAAACTGTATTTGGGATCAGACTGAATGTGAGGATCAGACTGTATGTGAGGATCAGACCGCATTTGAGGATCTGACTGTATGCGAGGATCAGACTGTATGTGAGGATCAGACTGTATGCGAGGATCAGACTGCATGTGAGGATCAGACAGCATTTGAGGATCAGACTCTATGTGAGGATCAGACTGCATTTGAGGTTCAGACTATATGTGAGGATCAGACTGTATTTGGGATCAGACTGTATGTGAGGATCAAACTGTATTTGGGATCAGACTGAATGTGAGGATCAGACTGATGGTCGTCTGGATGTTGCTCTTTAGTCAGTTTGCTTCTGTTGGTATTGTTTGGAGTTTCTGTAAGAGAACTGGAGCAGCTCGAATGTGTATCTATACCTCATAATGTGTTCTTAAACCAGAAATGTATACACACACACACACACACACACACACACACACACACACAAAGTACTACCACACCCCAAAAACCCACACAGTACTTACTCATCCACCTCAGTGTGTTATATAATTTCAGCACACGTGTGTGAATGTGTTCCTAAACCAGAAATGTATACACACACACACACACACACACACACACACACACACACACACACACACACACAAAGTACTACCACACCCCAAAAACCCACACAGTACTTACTCATCCACCTCAGTGTGTTATATAATTTCAGCACACGTGTGTGTGTGTGTGTGTGTGTGTGTGTTTTGGGGAGAGGTCAGTGCCATGCCTCAGGATGGCAAAACCACCTACAGTGTCTTGAGGTTCAGGAGATGACATAATTCCTGTTATTGAACAAAACGCTAGAAGTGTGTTTGTGTGTGTAAGAATATTGAACATGTCCATGACTAACCTTAAACACTAACCAGACATTTACACACACACACACACACACACACACACACACACACACACACACACACACACACACACACACCTCTGTAGCGCGGAACACTTTTTCTTTTTGGTCTCACTAGAAGTGAGTTGTGTGTTATGGCACCATATGACAAAGATATTTCAGAGTGACCTGGTGCACAGATGTGGTGAACTCTTCACTCGGGAAAAGTCGAATCCGTATCATGGAATTTTACTCTAACGGAATAAATGTGAGTCAGAATCCGCTGAGCTCCAGGAAACTGGAGCTGAGAGACGTGTCAGGGGTAAACAAGAACACAATGAGGTGCGCTGTTACAGGAAAATAATCAACTACAGGGTGCTGACTGTAACACAACACACACACACACACACACACACACACACACACACACACACACACACACACACACAGAAACAAGAGAATTATTGGCAGAGGAACAGCCTGAATGATGAGTCTCAATATTTACTCAGACTCAAGTTTTCACCACATACACTCACGCACATGTACTCACGCACACACTCACTCACACACACACACACACACACACACACTCAGACAGAGGTGGCGAGTTGAATCAGAGGTTTGTTTTTGTTTCTCTTTTGAGGCCAAACTGGCGATATTTATGCGCCCACAGAGGCTCAAGGGCCAGACTCTCTCTCTCTCTCTCTCTCTCTCTCTCTCTCTCACACACACACACACACACACACACACACACACACACACACACACACACACACACACACACACACAGTGTCTAAACCACTGACCAGAGGTGTTGCACGTCTAGGACACAGACACAAAACAACCTGTTTCAGCAGCACAACACACACACACACACACACACACACACACACACACACACACACACACAGATCCAGACAGACTGAGTAGTCCTTACATTCCTGCTGGACACAAATATACAACACACACACACAAATCTGTGTGGGAGTTTTTAAAGCCTGGTGGTTGTGGCTGGATGACAGTTTGGCATTGAGTACAGGAATATGTGTGTGTGTGTGTGTGTACAGGATGTTTAAGAGACAAATGAACACATTTAGAGGAATATTTCAGTGCAGTGTGAAACACACACACACACACACACACACACACACACACACACACACACACACACACACTTTCTCTCTCCTATATTCTCATATTTTCTCTATAATAATAAAATAATAATAATTTAGAATAAATATTAAAGTGATTATATCTAAAATAAAATAAATAAGTGAGATGAGTAGATGTTAGGAGTTATTGTATAAGAGCGAGGGGGTCCGGGGGTCTAATGGTAGCAGTAGAAGGATACAGGGGGTAAGAATAACGCCTACAGTCTGACGTCTCATGACTTTACTGAGCAAAACTCATGAAATTTGAGGATGGATTTGGACTAGAATTAACAGATTATTATTCTAAAAGATCTTTTGCTTCATCACTGTCAGCACTCACGCACTCATTACTGATAGACTTCTAATGTACAGGGTATATGGGTAAGGATATGGAGTTTGGGGTACTGGAGTTAGTGTGTATAATGATTAGGGAGTTCAGGAAGTTAGATGGTTTTTATTTATAGGGATTAAGAGGTAGGGGTGAGGGTATAAAAGTTTTTTTTTTTTAAAGTTAGGGTTATAGGCGTTAGGGGTAAAGGTGTAGGAGTAAGAGGGTTTGAGTTAGGGGTTAGTGTATAGGATTAGCAGAATTTGAAATTAATAGTATTTATGTTAATAGTAAGGGTATAGAAATTATAGGTATTTGAGTTAATAGTAAGGAGGTATAGGTATTTGAGTTAATGGTAAGGAGTTATAGGTATTTGAGTTGGGATAAGTGCATAGCAGTTCCAGTCACAGCTGCCTCGGTCCAGAGATGGGTAAAGTGTATTTGCGCGCACGCACGCACGCACATACACACAGTCCTGTAGTGCCACCTTTAGTCCACAATGAGTACTGCAGTAATAAACAGCTGAGCTCCAGTAGGTACATTTGGTAAATTGCACAAAACGTTCCTCAGACCTTTTTTTCCACCCTACTTTCCCATCCATGTTCCATCACCAAAACTCAGAGATGCATAATTGTATCAGACGTCTTTGGATCCCTTCACTTGAACTAGTAGACCTGAACCTGAACCATGATGTGTTATTGGTTGCTATCTCACACTTTAATGCTGGTGAGGTGCACCTTCTACAGTGTAGACTAATGTTGCACTCAAGATCAGGAACATCAGTGTATCCTCCTGCTCCTCTCCCTAGTTATATGAAGAATTGGTTAGATGGATGGAGGACTTTGAGTTCCTACAGAAACCTAACTGCCCGTCACACTTCCACATGGTCCAGTCATGGAGTAGTTTTGGCATCTCCAGCATTTTTGTTCCTCATAATGACCATGCACAGCATCACACCGATAAATTAGTTTCTAAATCCGATAAATTAGTTTATTCATGAATTATAAATTCTCCTGAAATATATAAACTATAATTTATTTACAAATGAAATAATACACTGGAATAAAATATTATATACAAACCATCTTTTTTATGCTTTCTATATAAAAGCTAAAACACGAAAACAAGTCAAGCTTGTTGATTTGTGAGATCGGTGTGAGGATTCGGTGGCTTTGTGCACTCGTGTGTTTGAAACGTATTTAAATCGTGGAAGCCCCGCCCACAGGGCAGACACTGGTGCGGCGTGTCCCCGGTGTGAATTCGCTGGTGTCTCTGGAGTGAACTCCTCTGAGTGAAGGTTTTCCCACAGGCCGAGCAGCGGTATGGTCTCTCTCCTGTGTGGATGCGCTGGTGCGTTTTGAGAGTTCCCCGGTCAATGAAACTTTTCCCGCAGGCCGAGCAGTGGAAAGGTTTCTCTCCCGTGTGACTGCGCTCGTGGATCTGGAGATGGCTGAGGAACGGGAAGTTCTTCCCACAGTGTGAGCAGGGGTACGGCTTGTCTCTGGTGTGAATGCGGGCGTGGGCTTGGAGCTGACTCCGGAGCGTGAAGCTCTTGTCGCACTGTGAGCAGCGGTACGGCTTCTCCTCGGTGTGAGTGCTTTGGTGTGTGTGAAGGTGACTCTGGCGGGCGAAGCTCTTCCTACAGTGTGAGCACTGATATGGACGTTCTCCCGTGTGGGTGCTCTGGTGCAGCTGGAGCGAGCTCATCTGAGTGAAGCTCTTCCCACACAGCGAGCACTGGTATGGTTTCTCTCCGGTGTGAATGCGCTGGTGCTGCTGGAAGGCGCTCTGCTGTACGAAGCTCTTGTCGCAGTATAAGCAGCGGTACGGCCGCTCTCCCGTGTGGATGCGCTGGTGCAGATGGAGGCTACTGCGATGCGTAAAGCTCTTGCTGCAGTGCGAGCACTGGTAGGGTTTCTCTCCCGTATGGATGCGTACGTGGGTTCGGAGATTGCTCTGCTGAGTAAAACTCTTCCCACACTGTGAGCACGGATACGGTTTCTCCCCCGTGTGGACGCGCTGGTGTATCTCCAGGTGGCTCACTAAACTAAAACTCATCCCGCAATCCGGGCACTCGTGCATTTCTTCCTGAGACGTGTTACTGTACCATGAAGATCCGTGATGGCCGCTGGAGCTGCTCATGCTCTCCAGGTTCTCGGATTTGATCGCTTGTTCTTGCAACATCCTCACATATTCTTCAGGGTGGCACCTCCTAATGTGTCGGTGGAGGTAGGACTGAGCAGTGAAGGTAAGGTGACATATGGAGCAGGAGAAGAGCTGCACAACTTCCATCAATTCTGCAGCAGAGAAAAACCACAAATGTGAATGCAGTGAATGCATGAAGGATGGATGAGCTTCCTGAGTGATGGACAGCAGAGCGATGTAAGCTGATGTGACCAGTAGTACAACATGGGGCAACATGGGGGTGGTCTTTCTTTACCTTTACAGGTGAAAGAAGGAGGTCATATTAACCTATACTGAGATACTGTAACGTCCTGGGCGTGTTCCTACATTACATTATGTACATGTTCCTCGGTTCCTTGACGTTATGTGTGTTTGCACCACCCATCGTGAGTAGTAGAAATTATCATCATTTACCTGATGAAATGAGGTGTCTCAGAAAACAGAACCAGGAACATGATTGGCTAAGAGCAAATAAGCAGGAAACATGTTTGGACCTAACCATTTGCAGAGCACTTTCTGCTCCAAAGAAAGTCGAAGGTGATTCCGAGATCCTGAGCGTACTCCTCATCGTACCACACCAACAGCTCCTGTCCTGGTCTTATAGGGCGACAGCAGCGGTACATGATCCCACCTCGATACTGGAACCCAACCAGGTTCTGTTCTTCATCATTACGTGAGCAGTTCACATACCTGACATGATGGACGAGGAACAAGTGATCTATGAGTAGAAGAAGGAAAGACTAAGATGCTTTTCCATGCATTAAATGACTGACCTCATCCAGTTAGCATACGTCTCTCTTCTGGCATTGATGTATTGCTCACACTGTCCATTCCTGGAGATCTGAGAAAAAAAATTATTTTCTTTTATGACAATTTTTTCATCTTGGTTGGAGTTCTTGTCCCACTTTCCAGCAGAAACCATCACCCTAATGCTGAATATTCACAAGAAAAGTCAGAAAGTTCACCAATAGGGTGATGGTTTCTGCTGGAAAGTTCTCACTTTCACATGTACCATTCCAATAGAATATAGAATTAAAATGATTATTCCATGATTCTTTCCATGTGTGCAGTTTTCCCACATTCATTACACACGTTTGAAATACGCTGATGATTAAATGTGTATGAAGGAAGTCAGTGAAAAGGACATTGTAGTGATCCACGTTTATATAAAATCATAATTAAAGAACAGGAAACAAACTCACCACCCAGGAGTATCCACTGCTCATGGCTTCCTCTTTATCTACCAGTTCTCCCTGATACGGCCCAAAGTGAGCACCTACTGGAACAGTGTCTCCTCCATTAAACACTCCCAGACCTGCTCCAGGAATATGGGACTGTCTGACCTCGAGACCACGAGGAAGAGTCTGCCTGGCTCGGTCAGTGACTCCCAGGGGAACTGGGGTATCATGTATGAAGAGAGCTGGACCATGAACTTCACACTTGTTGTAGAAAAAGCATCTGCAGTCCTCACAGTCTGGACACAACACAGGAAAGTCAGAATGCAGGAGGAATATTTGCTTCACCAGAAGTGATTCTGTGAAATTGTCTAATTGGATATAAAAACAAATGAAGAACAGAAAGTCTTATAAAACAAACCGAACTACTGGCAGCTTCACTGCACCATGAAGATCTGCTTCTAATGGGTTGGAGTAGAAGATCTCCTGCTATAAACCCTAGTGAACAATGAATGTAAACTCTGACTGCACCACAGACCTTCTTACCTTCTCACCTACATGAGTACTGACTTTACTAACACCCCTGTGTCTGACTGAGCACAAATCTCCACAAAATCTAGTAGCACATCTTCCCAGAAGAGTGGAGAATATTATAACATTCAATTGAGACAAAATGTGGAATGTTCCAAAAAGAAGAACACAGCAGATCAGATGTCCCCAAGCTTTTGGTCTTGTAGTGTAATAAAGCCTGTTATGAAATCTGATGCAGTGAGCGAGCTTCAGAGGTGTTACATAGCTGCTGTTATCATCAGTTTTCACCACAATGAAGAACATTATTCAGACTCAGAGTGCTCTCACAGAGATACTCATCTTCCTCAGGTTCTTCCTCTTTGATGTAGATGATTTTCAGTTCGTTGTGCGTGTTGCTTTCGCAGGGTTCCTCGTTTATCCGCGTGCTCTCGCCCTCGCCAAGAGAACCCTGAGGAAACCAGATATCCACCGATTAGCATATGCAATATCTTCACGACACTCTACAGACACTGAGGAGATGATTTACGGAGCATACAGAGTTTATTTACCACTGGTGAGCATGGAGTCATGGTTTCTCCAGCAGTCCTTCTGGAAATCAATAATTAAAGACAAATGTATTACAGAACATCTCGATTGTTTCCATCATGTACTGGACTTACAGACTGGTTACTGGTTTTCATCACATGGGACACTGTGCATCTATCAGGGATTTTCAAGATACTACTGAAAAAACAGCAGAATCAGAAGCATTCTACTTCTTCTGAGAATGAGCATCAAACAATGAAGCCACAAAAGCCACTGAAGACCTAGATGTCCTTCAGAAACAGTTTTAGTTTCATTTTTGCTAACAAGTCCTACATTTTTCCATAATGCCACTCGGTGATCTTCTGGTAGTTCTGCTATATAAACCTTCAGTCCATCTCTAATGAGAATGATGCAGCGGCGCTTTAATCATGCTGTGGATCTCTGGGCAAAGAGACCTGATCTTCATCCCTGATGTCTGAGATGGTTTATATTTCCTGCATGGGCAATAACATCATCATCCTCACAGGAACAACAGAAGTTCTCGAAAGACTAAAATATAGTGCCATCGCTCTCAAACCCAAAACACCGTGTACTGGATCACAAACAGATGCAGCGCCAGGCTGCACACACAGTCACAGGGAGCACCGACCTTCATAAGTCAATGTGCCATCGTCAACATCTGGAGCTGAC
Source organism: Silurus asotus (assembly GCA_024362625.1). Classification (NCBI taxonomy): domain Eukaryota; kingdom Metazoa; phylum Chordata; class Actinopteri; order Siluriformes; family Siluridae; genus Silurus; species Silurus asotus. The sequence goes on from MU551720.1 coordinate 267,030, forward strand.
CACGTGCACTACCACGTCTGAGATTTCATCATGAACTGGATGCTCTACGACGACAGCGCACCCTGTCACAGAGCTCTCCTCACACGGGAGTTTCTCACCAGGAACGTGATCTTACTTCCACACACACCCTACTCGCCAGATCTGCCTCCTGAGCAGGAAGATGCAGCTCACAGGTCACCGTTTGGAAGTGCAGAAGATGCCTGACACACTTCAGAAAGAAGACTTCCAGAACACGTTCCAGAAGAACGCTGGGAGCACTGTACTGCTGTGGAAGGGGAATATTTAAGGTGATCATGTGGAAATGGAGATAAAAAGCTCTGGCAAACAGAGCGAGTCTCCAAACTCTGATACCACCTCATGTGTACATATATAAATAAAATGTTACTTGTTTATAATTGATTTGAAACACACATTAAAAGTAAGTGATTTCTCTCCAAACAGTATCGTAAGCATTTTTATCACGATACTGTTCGATACATCACATCATATCGACGAGTCTTCAGGACAGAAGTGTGACTCAGACTGCTGCCGCACCCCAACCGTCAGAACTTCATTCTAATCAAATCTCTACACAAGTCTAAATTGTACACAAGAAATACTATCCACAGTAAACAAACAAACAAACAAACAAACAAACGGATCGATCTTCCTCTTTCAAAAAAAAAAAATTTTTACCTCAGGACTACCTGAAACAATTTACTACGGTCCGGTCCCAAATGCCACACTCCTCCCTACAGTGTGTCCTATCTAGTGCCCTATCAGACCCATGTCAGAGTGGACCTAGTGCACTCAGCTAGGGAACATGGAGTCAATTGGGATGTAGCCGCTCAACCGATAGCCAGTTAGCGCGCTTCAGTTAAAACTCACCTGGAGCCGTAAAAGAGGAGTGAAGAGTAACACACACACACACACACACACACACACACACACACACACACACACACACACACACACTGTAGTGTAGTTATTATAATCCGGATTAAATCTGATCTCCGCGCGCGCTGAGACAAACAGAGAGAAACAGATGGAGAAGAGAGAAAAAGAGAGAAAAAGATAGATAGATAGATAGATAGATAGATAGATAGATAGATAGATAGATAGATAGAGCAGAAATCCAGGAAGGAAAACTACTTCTACTTCTGTCAGCATTCTGCAGAACAGACAGGCGCACTGCCACCTACTGGAGCTTCCGAGTATTCTTATTCTTATTCTTATTATTATTATTTATTATTATTATTATAATAATTATTATTATTATTCATTATTATTATTATTATTATTATTATTATTATTATTATTATTATTATTAACAATAACAATAAAAACAAGATAGCAACAACAATTATAATCAGTGGTGGACGAAGTAAAATCATGTATTTGAGTAAAATGTGACTCAGTAAAAGTAAAAGTGTCTCTTTAAACATTTATTTGAGTAAAAGTACAAACGTTTTTGCCTTTTAATGCACTTAAGTGTCCAAATCACTATGATTTATTATAACTCTAATGTTCCCATTATCATGTTTATCACAAGATTCTTCACTTAATCACCTCAGTTTCTGTGTAAAGACTCGAATGTGACTCTCAGCACACTGAAGTTGTGGTGATTCGAGTCTGGAGTTTCTTCATCATTTATTCCTCTCTAAAATATTTGAGTTTGAAAGTAAAAATCTCCCCAAATGAAAAACTTCAGTAAAAAACCGATACATGAAAAAACTAATTACATTTACTTCCTTATTGTAGACTATTGATATTAATAATAATCATAATAATAATAACAACAATGATAATAATAATAATATTTAGATTAAATAGATTAAATTCAACTTTATTGTTATTGTGCAGAATACGAGTACAGGTTTGTTTATTTATGTACAAATAAACAGAAAGCGTATTATGGGTTTGTAGAGGTGTAATATATATTAATATAATACTGTATACGGTGCGGATGTGAAGATAAACACAAGTCAACTCAAGTTTATATCTATTGTGCTTTTCACAACACACATCGTCTCAAAGCAGCTTTACAGAATTTAACAGTGAAGGTGAAGGTGTGTGTTTATCCATGATGATCACCATGGAAACTGTGGTGAAGGAAAAACTCCCTTAGATGTTATGAGGAAGAAACCTTGAGAGGAACCAGACTCAAAAGCAGAACCTCATCCTCATGTGGGTGACATCAAGAGTGTGATTCTAGTCTTTAAACATTACAGAACACTGGAGAGTGAGAACTAACATGAGCACTGGAGTGTGTGATTATGACTGATGATCTTTCTACAGTCTTTTACAGTCATTATGGTGATAAAACCAGGAGCTACTGAGCAACTCATAAAAGTGTATAAAATGTTCTGGTCATAAAAAAGTGACGATAACAGTGTAAGAAAAGGCAGGAAGGTGTAGAATGCTGTGATGCAGTAAGAGAAGATGCAGCAGCAGGCAGTAAGAGCAAAAGGCATCATGGAAAGCAGTGGACGTGTACAGGATGAAAAACAAATCTTATAACTTATAAATGTCCGTATTTATCTCACTCATTTATCTCACATTTTACTTCCCAACCCAGAAGTGCAGTTCAGAAGCAGCAGGGCTTCATGATGAACAGACCGCTGGAGGGGTGAAAGTGAAAGTGAAAGTAAACTGCATGAGAATAACTGCAGTAACGGTATTTACAGTTCTGGTGTTTATGCGCGCGCTATAAACACCATGTCACCGAGTAAATCATAAAGAAAAAGCTTTATTGCTTGGTGTTCATGTTGATGTTTCTCTACATGCAGTCTGATGTCACGCATTTTGTTTTTGTGAGGTTCAGAGATCAGAAACGTTCAGACGGTTTCCTGTAAATCATTCACGTGCGGCTTCACGGAAACAGGAGGAACGCGTGACGTAGGTGGCGCAGTTTCTCCACCAGGACTTCGGAGATAAACGCAAGAATCTTATCTCTCGTTCTGCTTGAATTCCTTTTCGGTCATGATGAAGCCTGCAAAGGAGAACCGGAGAGAAGAATCGGTAAGAATAGTAACATACCCGCACGTGTTATTCTAATAGTGTGAATAATGTTCTCCCACGCAGGGATGGAAATAACATGCACGTGTAAATACACACCGAGTTTATAGGATCACTTTATTCACGAGCCTCAGTCTTACTACAGTTACTGTTGTGTTACTTGTACATTTATTAGCGTTAATACATTTTTATAAAACTAAACGTATTCGATATTTATGTCATTTTGGAGATGTTCTTATCCAGAGCAACTGCAACTTACAGCCATAAATTATTTGCACATCAGTTCTTCTTGAATAAACTGTTAGTGTGTGGATTTATTTATTAGGCAGCAAGTGAACATTTTGTGCTCAAAGTTGATGTTAGAAGCAGGAAAAATGGGCGTATGGATTTGAGTGAGTTTGATAAATTGTGACGTCTAGACGTCTGGGTCAGAGCGTCTCTAAAACTGCAGCTTTCGTGGGATGTTCCTGGTCTGCATGGTCAGTGTCTATAAAAAGTGCTCCAAGGAAGGAACAGTGGTGAACTTGCGACAGGGTCGTGGGGGACGAGGTTCATTGATGCACATTAGGAGCGAAGGCTGGTTCATGTGGTCCGATCCAACAGACGAGCTCCTGTAGATCAAACTGCTGAAGAAGTTCATGTTGTTAATGATCGATGGGTCACAACTGTTTAGCAAAAGGTGACCTGATTGGTATATAAATATATATAAATATATATATATATATATCTACACTGGCGATCAAAATCGGAGAACAATTTATAAACACTTGAACAATTCTGAAATAATTTCATCTTCACTGCTCAACAGTTGAAGGAGTTTTTGTCCTGTCTATACGATGCTACCAGAACACCTTTTCCACAAAATAACTAAAGCATTTAAAACAAAAAACATTATTTTTCAGAAAACACACTGATCAAAATTAGAGAACACTTTCAGATACCTCCCAGTTATTTGTGTAATCTGGTACCTGGTGCTAATTTCCTTGATTATCTGCTACCCCTATTTAACTGGCAGCCTAACTTCCAGTGTCACTGACTCTGCAAGATGGTGGGCCGTTCTAAACTAAAAGCCTCCGGCAGCAGGTTGTCCAGATGAAGGACAAAGGGATGACCCTATCAGCCATAGCAAGACAAGTTGGTCGTTCCAAATCTGTGATTTCAAGAATTTTGAATCTTTACAACATCACAAACTCATTCAAGTCCGCCAAGAAGGCTGGTCGTCCACGGAAGACAAATACAAGAGAGGACGGGATCCTGTGGAGGATCTCAATGGGCAATCGTCACACTGCAGCTGGAATTGCTCACCAGTTCAGCGCTGAACAGGGTAAGGATCTGTCTCGTCATACAGTGTCTCAACGTTTAAGAGCATTTGGACTGAAAGCCACTCTCCAGTGACCAAACCTCTCATTAGCAGAAAGAATCAAAAGGCTAGACTAAACATGTTGTGTGGACAGAGGAGAACTGGTCCAAAGTTCACTTCAGTGATAAAAGCAAATTTAATTTATTTGGGTCCGATGGGAAACATTATATTCGGCGACAAACTGGAGAAAGACTGAACCCAAAGTGTGTAAAGAAGTCAGTGAAAAGTGGAGGAGGAAGTGTCATGGTTTGGGGCATGTTTTCTGCAGCAGGACAACAACATATGGTTCCTTCCATGCGTTCATCACCCAATCAGCCCGCAGTGTTCATGCAGGACAACGTTCCATGTCACACAGCAAAACGGGAAAAGCAGTTCCTTAAAACTGAAAACATTAAAATAATGACATGGCCTGCACAGAGTCCTGATTTTAACCCAATAGAGAACCTCTGGAAAATCCTTCGTGACAAAGTTATGGCCAAGAAACCCACTACAGTCACCGAACTGTGGAGGACACTGAAAGAAGAGTGGACCAAAATCCCACCAGAGCAGTGTGAGAGACTGGTGCTGTCCTGTGGCTGCAGATGTGCTGAAGTCATTCAGAGCAGATGCCTGGACACTTCCTACTAATTACTGACTGTTGTAACCTTCAGAAAATATTGTTTTAATCTTTTTCCATGCTACAGTCATTGTTGTTCTCTTATTTTGATCAGTGTGTTTTCTGTAAAATAAAGTTTTTTTTATTGTGTGGAAAAGGTGTTCTGGTAGCATGGAATAGACAGGACATAAACTCCCTCAACTGTTGAGCAGTGAAGATCACATTATTTCAGAATTGTTCAATTGTTTATAAATTGTTCTCTAATTTTGATCGTCAGTGTAGATATCTGATGGATGATATATGATGCTGATTTTTTAACTGATGTGTTTTCGGTTGATTTTCTTTTTCCCCCTTCATCTCATAAAATCTAATATTTAATTAATGTGATACAGAAAAGTGCTTAAATTAAACATTAATTGAACAACACAAGACTCTTATTCAGTGCACTTGTTAGCAGGTTTTTGTGCACGTGACTACATGTAGCCTAAACTACAGCTGGGTGAAGTCTCACTAGCAACACAGTCCTAAATGTTTTTACTCTCTCTCCATAAACATCATCATATTTAACCAATGAAATATAGAAGCCTTGATTAGAATAGAATAGATTAGAATAGATTAGAATAGAATAGAATAGAATAGAATAGAATAGCCTTTATTTGTCATATATATATGTGAATATTTTTCCACATATCCCAGCTTGTGTCAGGGGACAGGATCAGCCATGTTACAGCACCCCTGGAACACAGAGAGTTGAGGGCCTTTCTCAAGGGCCCAAGAGTATCCAGTTAAGTAGAAATAATAAGAACTTAAAGCCCAGGACACACCAAGCTGATGGTCGGCCTGGGGCCTGCATGTCGAGAAAGGGAATTTTGATTGGCGTGATCTATGGGGCCCTCAGGGGCCAATGCATTTAAAACAGTCATGATTCTTTAATGGAAATCACTGCTAGGGCTCACCAACACCTCCAGAAATCATTATCTGTGAACACTTCAAGTGTCATCCATAAATGCAGGATAAAAATGTCTATCATGTAAAGGAGAAGGCATGCGTGAAAATAATCCAGAAAAGAGAAAGCAAATCAAAATTCTGTTTGGAAACCATTAATGCCGCATCCTCCAGACTAAAGAGGAGAGGGATCATCCAGCTGGTTATCAGCACTCGGTTTAAAAGCCTGCATCTCTGATGTAATGGGAGAACATTAGTGTCTGTGGAATTGGCAACTTTCAACATGACCTTTTTTTAACTTTTTGAGATGTGTTCCCATCAAATTTCTAATGACCTTTTTTTTTCCTTCAAATGCTACATTTCCTCAGTTTCAACATTTGATATGTTGTGAAATACGTATGGGTTTATGAGATTTGCGAAATCATTGTTTCTGTTTTTATTTTTATTTTAAATAGCGTCTCAATGTTTTAGAATTGCGGTTGCATCTATTCTTTCTCTCTCTCCCCATCTCTCTAGTGTATTCTTTTTTTTATCTTCTATTATTTTTCCTTTGCAATAACACCATAACAGACGCTGACTTTTGGGCCCAAATCACAGTATGAGACGCGTGAGAAACTGTGTAAAACAGCATGTTTCATTATATAAAGGTGTAGATAATATTTAACAGGATTAAATCCAGTTCTGTGTAAACGATACAAACAACAGTTACATTTATAGATTTAAAGTGCACTAGGTCCAAAGTACATTGTGTGACTGTAGTAAAATGGTTTAATATTCAACATCATAGTCTTTAACTGTTTTTATTCTCCCACACCATGAGGAGTTTTGGGTGACAAGGGCCTGATGGTTTACTCGCCATTTCAGTAGCAGTTTAATTACAGGGTCAGGCTCCTAGTCCTCCCAGTCCACCCTCCTCCTTTCACAGCCGAGCTTGGGACTGTTCATGGTGAAGTACTTTATCCTCATTCCCACAACTGAACACCGATGGGGGGATAAGGGCCGTGCTCAAGGGCAGCATGGTATGGCCCTGACTCGAACCCACACCCCCTCTGATCCAAAGTCCAATGACTCAACCACCTCCACCAACAGTTACAACTGAATTCACTGTAATAACAAAAATTTTATTATTGCTTGTTTTGCAGTTATAGCCTTTGATAGACACCCTTACAATTATCTAATTTATACACCTGAACAGATGGATATTAGGGGCCTCGCTCAAGGGCCCAACAGTGGCATATTAGAAGTGCTAAAATTCGAACTCACGACATTCCAATAAAAAGACAAACGTCTTAAACTCTAAAATAACTCTTCCCTTTTTTTTCAATATCTAATTTGTACAGTACAGGAGGTTCTCCAGAACGAGAAGTGGAACCTTCTGCTTTATGGTAGATACCCCAAAAGTTAATTTAATGTGCTCAATCTTGTTATTCCCTCTAATTAATTTCTGACAGGAATAATAATTGAAGCAGGTGTTTGTGTTTCTGGGAGAATGTCGGGGGAGTGTGAGGAAATCAGAACTCCTGAAATGAGTCTAATAAAGGACGAGTGTACGAGTGAAAGGTAAGTCAAACAAGTTTATTAGTTATGTACATTACAGTAAATCATATTCACTGCATCAGCACACTCGAATGCTACTTGGAATTAAAACCTGAGGTTTGCATTTTGATCTCCTTTATATTATATAATACAAATTTGGAAAATAATAAATCATAGCTATGCCAGATCCCTGTGGTTACATGAATCTTAACAAGAAGTCCGGGAATTGAGTTTCTTCTAAACACTGAACATAATGGGCTGTTAAATTACAAATATAAAGCATCTTTATCAGCTGCTCTGAGCCCAGTTGAGAACCTGCTTTACACTGCTGATTAAGTGCTGCTCTCTTTAGTGGAATTGCAGTAAGTAAGCGCCGCTCTGTAAAGAATTGAAAGATGGAACAGGCATTCAAGACAGATTTTCACTTTATTTCCTCTCGTTTATCAGAATCTAAATTTAAATCAAATGGTCATTAGACAATTTCTCAGAATGAAATGTTTAACTTTATTATAAAGTGGATTCTAAATGATCCTACAATGAATAACTTACTAGGATAACATTGGTATATTGTATATTTTGTATATTTTATATTTTGTTTGTAAGACTATTAAGAGAATAAAATTTGTATGAGGTTGTGGGGAATGTGGATACAGAAGAATGTGGGGTTTTTTATTGTACTTTTTGTGATACCGTTTTCTAAATCAACGTTCTCTCACTTCTCCTTTACACTATTATTTAGAGAAAATATGGAAAGACCAATATCGCCTGTAACCAGCTGTGTGTCCATTAAGAGCGATCAGTCAATGCCATTATCAATCAACTTTAAGGAGAAAACACCTGCTCAAGAAAGGTATTCACTTCTCCTCCTGTAATTCATCAACTCATCTTCAAGCCCATATTTACAGGAATACATCAGAGCCTAATGACTTATGTTTTTCAGATTCAAAGCTGTTATTACAGCAGATTAAAGGTCAATACCTGCTCATCATGGTTTCAGTTTAACAGGAAGTGGTGTAGAGAAATAGAAGGATCTATGGGCTATATTATTTTGCAAAAAGTACAAGGAAACAGTGTAGCTGGATTATTTTACAAATCAGAAAGACAATGATTGGAGCCATTAGCATCTACATATGGCACACCATAGGGGTCAGTAATTATTAATATGCTAGTTAGCTACTGATTATGCGCAAACTACACCAGAATATACCATAATGTGTGGGTATTATTCATCTTCTTTTTATACTAGATGTTATGCATGACTACACAATCCTGGTGTTATGGTCCAGGGAACTATTTAAAAGAAGAACGTGTTCATTGGCACAAAAACGTCAGAGACGTGACTTCCAGATTATCAGAATTGAAAAAAATTATTTTATTTAGCAAAAAATTAACAAATCAAATACAGACATCACTTTACTACCGAAATGCAAAATCTTTGCAGTAAACCAACATGTTAATTCTGCCCAGACAAGCTGCTCATAGCAAAAGTAGCTACATACACACCTTGGTAACCACTTGATGGAAGAACATGTTCATAAAAATAAGTGGGAAGTGAAGAAAAAAAAAACCCTGCAAGACTGATGCTGAAAATTACAGTTGAGTTGCGCTCAAACCACAAAGTCACAGGAAGTGCTCTGTTCTCCCAGGCGTCGAGTCTCGCCCCCATCCACACACACACACACACACACACACACACACACACACACACACACACACACACACACACATAATCCAGTTAAACCAAACAAACACCAAAAATGAATATAAATCTGTGCAGTGCAATTCAAATGCAAAATATCACAGCGACAGACAGGTTCAATTTAAAAGAGGTGCTACAAAATAAAACTCAAATTTTACAGTAACGTTTTAACATTTAAGTAACATTTAGGGTTCGCTTGAATACAATGCGTTTACAAAAGACAAAGCACAGCCGTGTAGACCAAACATGTAAACAAAACACAAAAAACATAAGCAAAAAAAATAAAAAAAAATAAAATAAATAAAAACAGCAGCATGACCCGAAGTTGACTGTCCGGATCAGGACAACAATACAGAAACACACACACACACACCCACACACACACACACAAATACTATTAACACTGGCAATCAGCTGTTTAAAAATAAATGGAAACAATAAACCGAGCTACAAATCTACACGCAGAAAATATGAAGGATGGAGACGTCTGGAACCAGGGCTGCTTCCTTCATCAAAATCAGCTAAGAAAACACACAAAGCTACGATTTGAATTCAGAAACATGGGTAGAAAATTTAACTTCTTACCTAAGAACCCTTTTTACCTGGAGCTGAGAAATGACGAGGAACAAACTAATAAAAAAATAAAAATAAATTAAATTAGCTTAGATGCAGAACCATAATGACTGAACACCCAAAAAGACCTCTACCTCAACAACAGGAACTCAGATGACTGTAAAGGGCTGATATCACCTTCCTGCACTTCCTTACTGGGCAAAATAGTAAAACCATTCTGACCTCTAATGAACCCCCTGTTAAACAATGCAGTACAGTGCTAATGTGAAGGGAGGGGACGTTTTACCCTGTCACACACACTAAATTCATTCAGAGTTTAGATATTAAACATTGGGAATCGTTCTGAATGCATGAGAACGTATAAACATAAAACAAGTAAACAGCATTTCTCTCTTTTTCCTTTAGAGAAACTGAAGAAAGACCAAATTCACCCGAATCCAGCTGTTTGTCCTATAAAAGTGACCAGTCCAAGCCACTTTCTATCAACTTTAAAGATAACTCTGAGGAAAGGTATTGTAGCTCACAATCTGATTCTCAGATGGAACTTCTGAAACATAATGGAATTGTTGACCTCGTTGGTTAGTGCAGTATACAGATTTTACAATTCCATCATCAGTTGTGGTTTATAATAATGCATAATTCTACTACAATTCTACTCTTGCTGCTGGATTCTGGACTAACTGGATCTTATTTATGCATTTTAGAACATGTCTAATGCCCTTTACACACTCCTCAACATTGTTAAGCTGATCTCTCTCAGCTGGTTTTGCTAAAACATTCCATCATCAGCATCATCAGCATAGCAATGGAAGCGAATACCATGTTTATGTATAATTTCACCCAGAGGCAGCAGATATAATAAAAAAAGCAATGGGCCTAAAACAGATCCTTGCAGAACTCCCAACTTTATCTCAGAAAGTGTGGAGAACTCACCATGTACACCAACAAACTAATAGCGATCAGTCAGATAAGACTTAAGCCAGGAGAGAGCTGTTCCCTTTATTCCAACAACATTCTTCTGTCCAGCATGAGGAGATTATGATCAATGGTGTCAAAATCAAAAGCTGCACTAAGTTCAATTAACACAAGCAAGGAGACACACAGTGCTGTTGTTGTGCAGTTAAGAATAATCACAATTTCTTTTTGTGTGAAAAACTAAAATGAATTGAATTCAATTGCTAAATCTTACTTCTTTCAACTCTTTAGAGGAACTGAGGAAAGAGCAAATTCACCTTTACAAAGCTGCGTGTCCTTTAAGAGTGACCAGTCAAAGCCACTATCTATCAACTTTAATAATGGAACAGGCGCTCAGGAAAGGTCTTGTTATCATCTTCATTCTTCATCATAATTTCATCCTCAGACACAAAAAAAAGCAGCCTAAGGGGTTAAACTGCTATCAGCTAGTTTGTGACATTTGGCTTCCTCCAACCTTTTAAATTCATAATTACAAGTATCACCTCAGGACTGAAGAGAACTGTGGAACTGTACAAAGAGCTCTCACTTTGCCTTACTTCAGCCAAATGCCTCCAAATAACCAGTTCAAGAAAAAAGCAGCACTTGATGATGAGGCACATTTTCCTTTGCTGTAATGATTTTTTGCACATAGTTCACTTTGTGCTGTTGCATCAAGTTCTTGTAAGCAGTTTACGTCTCAGACAGAGAGAAAAAAAGATCAATATAAACTTTCCAGAAATATCTGTTTTTTACTCGATTGTCAAATTCAATATAACAGAAAAAAAAGAAAAAAGAAAACCTAAATTAAATTAATTATCAAATTTGGGATAAACTTTGAGTTTTGCTCTGTTGAACATATTGATGCTAAAAGAAAAATATCTTTGTTTTTTTGCTGCGGGAAAGTGCGGGAAAGTCTACATGAATAGTGATATTAATGCTCTTTATTTTATTATATACAGTTGAAATTTTATTTCATTTCACATCTCTGCTCTTCAGAGGAACTTCAATACCACCAAATTCTCCAATATCCAGCATGGTGTCCTTCAAGAGCAATCAGTCCAAGCCACTCTCTGTGAACTTCGCAAAGGAAACAGACTCCCAGGAAATTCATTTATCTTTATCTTCAGAGGGTGATCAGCCTCTCAGGTTTTCATTTCTTATCTTCTAGCTTATTATGATATTATTTTAAGAAGGTTACCTCAGATTAAATGTTTAAAAGAATCTATTGGTCTAGTCAGTAATTTTGGTTACAAGACCACAACCTGCAAGTCATTACCCCAACCATAACAACCATTAGGAGTATTGGACAGGTACAAACGTTAGGAGAGAATTATGACCTCTATAGCTGACTTGCTGAACATGAGGAGGGAAAGGTAACATTTAATTTGGTTTTATGATAAGCTAATGAAGCTCCTCTGTGATGCACATAAAAGTGCTCTTTACTCTTCCCATGATTGTACTGGTAGAACATCATCCACGTTTTGTGTAATTGACTAGAATTTATTACATCAAATTGCTTTTAAATGTTTTTAAATGTTTTGACATTTCTTTGTACTCTTTAGTGGAACTGATGAGAGGTCAACTTCTCCTGAATCCAGATGTGTGTCTTTAAAAAGTGACCAATCCAAACCACTCTCTATTAACTTTAAAGGAGGGAAGAAATCTCAGAAAAGGTATTTTTTGTCTTCCTCTTGCTTATAATTATGTTTTCTTGATATACATCTTTAGAAAGTTTTCAGATGTAGTGGTTTAGTCAATTAATCTGACCAAAATCTGCTCATAACTTTGTTCCTTTCATGGTGTTTAAGACACATGTTCCTTTTATTTCTATGCAACAAAGTGTTGGGCAGTGAATAAGTGGAGGGAAGTTCTGTGGAGTCCAAAAGGGAAGTGATCAAACTCCCTCTATCACACAGACACAAATGGAGGTGAACGTTTAATGGTTTCAGGTTGTTTTGGGGCAGGGAAGGTTCCAGAAAGTGAAAGGAATCCTAAAGCATCATGGCTCCTGTTCCAAACACACTGTTCAACACCATGCAGTTCCATCTGGACTGCGGCTCATTCTAACCGACTTCACAGCACCGCACAGTGACTGGGGTGGACTGCTTTAGCAGTTTGCTACAGGGGGATATTGAACCCACACTCAAAGGACAGGCCTGGAAGTCCTATATTTATTATATTGGGTGCCCAAAAAGCACACAAACAGAAAACAGCTAAAATAGAACATTTGATATCCCAAAATAACCCAAAACAAAAGCATATCAAAAGTCCACAATTAAAAATGGTAAAAAAAAAAACTTCTCAGAAACTAAAGATAAACTCTGGAGCTGTGGCAAAAACACTTAAAACAAATTCTCCACAGAAAATTGTGAAACAAAAAACAAACTCAAAACAAAGACTTCCACAGAGTTGATAGAAGTGGAGACGCGGGAAAACTAGAGACCAAAGAGGGACACAGGGACGCAATGGCGACATCTGGTGGATGAACTGAGGAAACACGCCTTTCTTACCAGGAGAGAATAAATATAAGATAAAGACTAAAGCACACAGCACGATTGAACTGCTCTGGGGTAAACTGGATCACAAGAAAGAAATCTTCAACTAGTGAAGAACATATCTGGCAAGTATCACAAGAGGCACTGCAAAGTATTTCAGCTGAATGTTTGGAGAAAGGAACTGTGATTCCTGTTTTTCTTGTCCATGTCAGCTCAATCATGTGTCTCTCTAAAACCATAAAAGACTTGGTGTTTCCACACTTTTATTGGCAGTGTAACACAAAACTGCTTAAAATCTTAAGGAAAAGTCCTGTGTGCAGATGATTCTACTGGATCCATTGGAAAGAGAGAAGTTCTACAACATGACAGATTCAAAAGATGTCTTGAAGTACTTTGAAGTAAAAATAGTATCTTTCTTCCTTTCGGCTTCTCCCATCAGGGGTCGCCACAGCGGATCATCTGCATCGCTAAAACACCTTTATTTATACTCATTCACAGATCTAAGAAAAGTCCCAAATCTTCAGTATCTAAATGTCATTCCCTGAAGAGCAACCAATCAAAGCCACTCTCTATCAACTTTAATGAAGGAGCAAGATCTCCAGAAAGGTATTCATTTCTGTTCATTATCATCAGAACCTCATCTTCAAGTTCAGGTCTGTGGTTTGTGATCACATTTGTGACTTATTTTAAAATAAACCTGTGAAAAGATTAAAGTTTTGTTAGCATTTAAACACACGTACTGGTCTCTTGAGCAGAGTTCTTACATGTAAGAATTAAAATAGTCTCATAGGTGATAATATCAGTATAGATATGCAGAGTTTATTCTCACAGAACATGTGCACCATTTCATCACACTGAGAAAGTCCATGTAAACAGTATGCAGATGTTTTTTAGAAAAGTGGAGGCAAATGTGAGGATGGAAGAATTTTTTTTACTTTTGGTACCTGGTTAACGTGAGGTCATGTGTTGTTTGGATTGTGTGGAGATGATGGAGAATCTCCACCCATCCCCCACCCATCCAGTATAGACCGATTGGTACCAGTACATTATAATGTGATTCCTTTATTTCTCCATTCTCTTCTTTTAGACAACTTTCCTCCTCCTCTTTATCGCAACTACAACAAACACCGAACACTGACAGAACAACAGGAATAAACTCTAAGGACAGGTATCTGTTTTTACTGACATGGAATTGCTTTTTATTTCTCTAACTCGCGATGCTAATCATAAAATTGTAATATTTTGTGTACAGAGGTCATCAACCAGAGACTCCTGCGAAAACAAAACCTGACAAATTAGAGAAGAAATGTACAGACTTTCTCTACAACATCTTCAATGTAAGACTTAAATCATCTTTATTATTGCTTCCAATGATGTCAACCAGACCAGGATATGAATCACGTCTAGTCTGAGTGATAAAAACATGAACAGAATGGACTGATACTATAGTGTGAAACTTCTCACATTTCTGGAAGATCCAAACACGCAGTTTATTTATCTATAAAGTCCTTAAAAGATCACCAGATGATTCGAATGTGTTTAAATGGCACCTCAGTAATCAGAAGTGGTCTGACTAAAGAAGAAATGACCTCCAAGTCATGTAGTAAACATCAACCAAGCTGTAGCCATTAAACCTCTTTTTTTTTTACCTAGCTTCTGCTTTGGTGGGCAGAGAGCATGTTAGTGTCTTGAACTGTGGGATCACCAAGAGCATTGGTTTCTCTTAGTTTAGTGATGTAATATACGAGGCCATTTCTGATAAAGAAATATTAATTAAGTAACTTTGTTTGGTCTGAACATTGCTGCAGTCATCAGTCTCAGGTAATTGTGTGCATTCTGTTCCTGTCTTTTCTTCTGAGTTTGCTGGAAAAACTATTGAATCTTTGAGTCTTTATCCCTTTCTGCCTCCTTCCCTCATTGTGGACATCAAAAGTATGATTTTACATCTCCTTCTACTCTCTGTGTGCCTGCTGTGTTTTTATCAACATCAAGTCAAATGATAGAATTTTGCTAGAAAATAAAACTGGTCATGATTATTATAAAATAGTTCTGCTTTTCTTCTTCTCTGTGTTTTTAAAGGATCTCGAGAATAAAATGATTGTGTTTATTAAACATGAGCTGGAGATGTTTAAGAAACTCCTCAGAAAAGAAAACACAAAATATTACAGAGATGTGAGAGATGATCTGTGGAGTGTTAAAGAAGGAGCTCTTGATATGGCATTGTATTTTCTGAAGTTGATGGATCACAGTGACCTCGCTGATGCACTCCAAGGTAAGAGATCAGAAGAAGACAACCTGAAGGTGAACATTTGTAGAGTAAAACCACCAGGCAACGACCCATAATTACTCTAATATCAATATGACTAACTGTAGTAAATTTAGTGTCTGTATTATTTCAGAACAGTTTTTATTTAATAAATATATTTGTTTTTCTCTTTAATAATGAAATATTTAGATGCACTAATAGGAATTCAGCAGCGTGCACTCAAATCAAACCTGTGTAAGAAATATCAACACGTATGGGAAGGAATTGCAAAGCAGGGAGAATCCAACATTCTTAACAAGATCTACACAGATCTGTACATCACTGCTGGTGGAGTTAAACAAATGAATGAACAACATGAGGTGGGACAAATTGAAAGAAAAAAAACGAGTGTAAAAACTGAAAAAATTGAAATGGATCAAGAGGAACAAATCGAGTGCAAGAACATGTTTGAATCTCTACCTGAAGACAAACCCATCAGAACCGTGCTGACACAGGGGGTCGCTGGCATCGGAAAATCCATCTGTGTGCAGAAGTTTGTTCTAGACTGGGCTGAAGGGAACGAATATCAGGACATCAAGTTCATATTCTCACTTCCTTTCAGAGAACTGAACCTGAAAGACAAGGACAAACTCAGTTTGAAGGAAATCATCTATCATTTTTGTCCAGAGGTAAAAGGAATGAGATTCACAGACAGGTATAAAATGTTGTTCATCTTTGATGGCCTGGATGAGTGCAGACTTCCTCTTGCTTTCTATGAAAATGAGAAGTGGACTGATGTATCAACGCCAACCTCAGTGGACACTATAATGACAAACCTCATTGCAGGAAATCTGCTTCCTTCTGCTCTGATCTGGATAACCACTCGACCAGCAGCAGCTGCTAAGATCCCTGCTGAACATGTGGACCGGGTCACAGAGGTGCGTGGCTTCAATGATGATCAAAAGGTGGAGTACTTCAGAAAGAAAATCACTAATGAGGGTCTGGCCAACAGAATCATTGAACGTATTAAAGCATCAAGAAGCCTCTTCATCATGTGTCATATTCCAGTCTTCTGTTGGATTTCAGCCACAGTTCTGGAGGGGATTTTGGAGACCGCAGATAGTGAAGACATTCCACAGGCTGAGACTACAGAGGTTCAGACCCCACAGACTCTGACGGACATGTACACATGTTTTCTGATCTTTCAGACTGTACAGGGGGAAAAGAAATACAGTAGAAAAAATGCCTCAGACATTCCGTGGGATAAAAAGGGAATTCTTTCACTGGGAAATCTCGCATTTAGTCATCTGGAAAAGAACAACCTGATTTTCTATGCACAAGATCTAGAAGCCTGTGGAATCGACCCCAATAACATAAAGGTGTATTCAGGAGTGTGCACTCAGGAGACGGGCAGATTTCTAGGCACAGTTTTCAGCTTTGTGCATCTCAGCATTCAGGAGTTCGTTGCTGCTTTATTTTCGTATGTAAGTGTCAGGAATGACAAGAAGAATGTTTTTGATGGACCAGAAGAGAAAGAATTACAAGTTATTGATTTGCTCAAGACTACAGTAGACAAGGCTTTGGGGAGTGAAAATGGACACTTGGATCTTTTCCTCCGCTTCCTTCTGGGTCTCTCATTAGAGTCTAATCAGAAGCTCATTCTGGTCTGCTGACACACACAGGAAGCAGCTCTGACTGCCAAAAGGACATTGTTCAGTACATCAAGTCCAAGTTTGAACAAAATCCATCTGCAGAGAGATCAATTAATCTGTTCTACTGTCTAAAGGAGTTAAATGATGATTCACTAGTGAAGGAGATCCAAAGCTACATGAACTCAGGAGGTCTCTCTGAAGCTGAACTCTCACCTGCTCAGTGGTCTGCTCTGGTCTTTGTGTTGCTGACATCAGAGGAGGAATTGGAAGTGTTTGAGCTCCAGAAGTTCATCAAGTCAGATGAATGCTTTAAGAGACTGCTGCCAGTAGTCAAGGAAGCCAAAAAAGCTCTGTAAGTAAAATCCATTTCTCCTACTAAAGTTTGGCCATAAATATAATGATGGCAGGAAACAGATATCATTTGGCATAAAGACTATGAACTTGAATCGATGAGCCATGTATCCTTCTGTCTTTAAACTGCAGTCAAATGAATGGTTGTCTAGTAAAGAATTCAGTGGACACCAGAGTAGCAGATGCTTACATGCATTTAAACAACTCGTTCCAAAACCATGGAGAGTAACATGGAGTTGCCTCCATATTGCTGCTGTAATGGTGTGGAAGCCCTGTGTGGGAGGGTCTGGAGAAAGACTCTGTGAGACAGACAGGACGTTAACAGTGCAGGCACTCGTCATAATTTTTAAGCTTTAGCTCAAACTTCAGTAAGTTAGGCACACTTCAGTGCTCCTCTGCTTTCTCTGTCTCTCTGGTTGGTCGGCTCTGATTATTCTGATTACCTGCCAGTTCACCCTCTTCCTCCTCCTCTCCATCCACAGCTGATACTCAGCCCTGTCCCTACTGCCACAAACAGCTAAAGAGCTTGGAACTAGTCAGTGAGAGGTGCAAAGACAGATCATTTTTAATTATGGTTTAATTCTCCTTTCAGGCTCAGTGAGTGTAACCTGACAGAGGGAAGCTGCTCAGCTTTTCACCCCGTTTTAAGCTCAGACTCTTCTAATCTGACTGAGGTCGATCTGAGCGGGAATCCTCTGGAGAACACCGGAGTGAAGGAGCTTTGTGCTGGACTGAAGAGTCCAAAATGTAAACTGGAGAAACTGAGGTCAGTTCATCTCTCCTATTCAGTAGACTTCACCAGAACGTTCATTTACTGTGCCACATGGAAGCTTGTGAACTCTTTATCCAACATGAGATACAGGATCTCTTATGTCAGATAAAAATATGTGAACCTTTAAAACTGAGTTCACTTGAAGGGTATTTAAGTCAGGTGTTGTGATTAATTACAAACATAAACTCGAGTCTTTACTTTCAAAGTTCAGTCTTCACTGTACAGGTTTATATAAATGCCATGCTGTAATTAAAGAACATGTTTGAGGTCCTCAGAAAAAGTTATTGATGCCCATTGATGCTTTTAAAGTGGAAGAATTGTAAAAAAGTAGTTTATAAAACGCTGGAGTTTGGCTGAAGTTTTTATGTAAATCTTTGTTTACATGATTTTTCTGACAATGATGTTTAATAATGATATTTTTGCTCAAAGTATAAATATAAAACAATAATATATCTTCATCTTTTATATAATGATCTAGTTTTGTGACAAAATCTGGTTGTGTTTAAGTCAAATTTATGCAGAGTCAGAAAATTGTAAAACATACACACACACATATAATTAAACACAGTATGAAATGTTTAGGAAATAGATTTCCAGGTTAATGTTTATAAACAACCAGCTCAATTAAATGAACATGTAAAATTAATTTTATTCTGATAGGAAGCCATAATACAAATCAAACAATGGAATAAATATTTAAATGCCATACTGATGCTGTCAATATCAAACGATGAAATAAAAGAAGTCATAATTGTAGAAAATGATACTAAAGTTGAATCACATTGATGTGTTGTGCGATTTCATGGTGTGATTTTCACCTTTAAATGACATAAGGCTTTTGTCGATTAGTCTTTCAGACTGCAGTATAACAGAGGAAGGATACACTGCTCTGGCTGAAGCTCTGAAATCAAACCCCTCATCAAAACTGCTGGAGCTGGATCTCAGAGGGAACGACCCTGGAGCATCAGGAGTGAAGCTTCTCACTGAGTTAAATCTGGATCCAAAATTCAAACTGAGGTGAACATTATATAGTGAGCTTAATTACTTCAGTACACTTTACTGCTGACAAAACTCTAAACAAATACGATTACATCTACATCTAAAGTGTGCTAATAATTGTAGTAAAAGTATGAATGTAATTATTGTTCTCTCACTGCAGGCTGTTGAAAAGTGAGGATGCAGAAAAGGCCTGTGTTTTTCTGAATGAGATTGTTGGTAAAAACCCTTTACTACAAAAAGAACTGGATCTGAGTGGAAAAGTATTAAAAGACTCAGAGGTGAAGCAGATCTCTGCTCTACTGAAGGATTTACACTGCAGACCTGAGAGACTCACGTGTGTACTAGAATCTTATTTTATTAAAATGCTGCTTGCAGCTACATTATTCTTCAGTTTATTTTCTCTTGTTCATCTTTAGGCTGAAGAACAGTGGAATTACAGAGGAACACTGTTCTGTTCTGACTTCATCATTCCACTCAAATCCTGAACATATAAAGGAATTAGATATGAGTGAGAATGAAATCAGAAACTCTGGAGTGCAGCCGGTTTGTGATCTCCTGAAACATGAGCCCTGCAAGCTGGAGATATTAAGGTGGGTCTCAGGTTCTGCTACTCAGTTTTTCAGAAGAGCTCATGGCTTTTACATGTAAATCACAAATAAGGTGCTAACATCTGGAACATCTCTTTAACTGGATTTAGACTTTCAAACTGCAGTATAACAGAAAAAGGATACACTGCTCTGGCTGAAGCTCTGAGATCAAACCCCTCATCACACCTGATAGAGCTGGATCTCAGAGGGAACGACCCTGGAGAATCAGGAGTGAAGCTGCTCACTGATTTACTACAGGATCCACACTGTACACTGGAGACACTGAGGTAGGAAAATTCTATAGAAGAGAAATATTTCAAAGGGAAATGATTAAATATGTGCTTATATAATCAACGATATTTTTAAAGCTAAAGATTTTCATGTTAAAATGTTAAACATGTTTCTCCTTACAGACTGGTGAAAAGTCCTGAAGCAGAGGAAGCCTGTAAAGATCTGACTAATGTTCTAAATGCAAACCCGCTACTGCAGAAGGATCTGAATCTGAGTGGAAAAATAGTAGGAGACTCTAAAGTGAAGCAGCTCTGTGCTCTACTGAAGGATTCACACTGCAGATCTGAAAAACTCACGTGTGTTACAATAGATTTTTATTAACACTGAAACTTATTAGACAGCACATTGGTTCAACAGATTGTGTTTCCTTATAGTTCTGGGGTTCATGTGAAACTTTAATGGGATTTCCATCCTACCTATCAACAATATTCCTATAGGAGGATGTGTTATGCTAATCACCTTGTGAGAAGTGCACCTTGGATTCAAGGTCAATGAGTCATCAGACTTGAGGCCATAGATATCATATATTATAGTAAAGAAGGAGAAGAATTGTCAGTGAAATAGACCTTGGTCCTAATTTGCACAATGTGCCTGCTAGATCTTCATGGTTAACTCAGGGGTGTATGCTGAGTTGCAGGAAGTGTGAGCTTGGCAAAATTTCTTTGAAAACAAGGCTTAAGACTTAACTGTTAAACTCAAGCCATAAACCACTGGACCAGTGGAGGTGGGAGTTCAGTGGTTAAGACATTGGACTTTAGATCGGAAGGTCACAAGTTCAAATTCCACCACCACCAAGGTGCCACTGCTGGGCCCTTGTGCAAGGCCCTTAACCCTCCCCTGCTCAGTTGTAAGTCGCTCTGGATAAGGACGTCTGCCAAATGCCATTAATGTAAATGAAAGATGTTGTAGCTTAGTGGCATTTATTTTGTGGGTGGTACAGAAGGTACCTGGGTTACTACCTTTTGTAAATCAGTCTCTGTATGAGTGCATTTAGTTATTGGGACAAATAGACAGTATTAAGTTCATGTTTGTCTACCAACTAGTTTGAGCAGACAAGGTTGGTGAGGTGTTCACATTCTGAAGATTATATCTAACATCCTCGATATCAACAGATGATGCTGTACCCTTGGCATTATCTAAAGTAGGCAGTCAGGCGTCAACATGAACACTTTGCTACTGAACATCAAGCAGATCGGATAAAATCAGCATCTCTATGTTTTAGGGGATGGTTTAGTTCTCCAAAATATAAGCAGGTAAAGGGGCATTACATTTACCTTTATGGCAGTTTTTAAATAAGAAATGTTAATTAAAGAACTTCTAGAAGAGTTACATCTTTAGACATTGTTTAAAGACTGCTGGAAAATCACCCTCACCTCGACCCTAGAGCTGCCTGGACATCAAGTGGAAGTTCATTCAACCACCTTGGTGACAGAATAGAGATGATACCATCTCATATATAAAATTAAAGAACAGGAGCGGACAGAGTAATAAGCCTTGTGGAATTCTAGTTCATGTTCTATGTTCAGGCTTTTAAGCAGAAAGCAAGCCATTGTCAAGCTGTGCCATTGATTTCAAGAGTTCTGAAGATGGACAAGTGAGTCTTCTGATTAAACCTGTTGACCTCTACAGGAAGCTCAAGGAGGATATGGACTGATGACAGATTGGCAGATCTAGCAGACTGTAGATTCTCAGTGATGGCCAACAAAACAGCTTTGTGGAGTGTGTTGCTTTCAAGGCCGACTGGTTGGGATCTTGAAGGCTGTTCTGTGACAGATAGATCTACAATTGATTATTGACAGGGTGTTCAAGAATTTTGAAAAGAGGGGAGCTCTGCTGCACTATGGGATTGAACCTTATTGTTATTGTGGTGAACCTTTTCCTTTTTAGACTGAATAAATGTGGTCTGATGATGGAAAGCTGTGAAGCTCTGGCTGAAGTTCTCACTTCATCTCCCTGTTTTCTAACTGAGTTGGATTTGAGTAACAACAGTCTCCAGAACTCAGGTGTCCAGCGATTATCTGAAGGACTTAAGAATCAAAGCTGTTCTCTGAAGATATTAAGGTACAGTAATAATCTCTCTGTATAAGCAGTGCAACAGTACCACTGATATTTCTGATCAAATATAATGTAATAAATCTGATCTTTTATTATTATATAGATACTACCTAAATATGTTCTTTTTTTAAAACCCCGTCATTTGTGTTGCACAAATCAGGTCACTCTTAGTGCCGGTCTCAAAGAGCTTCTCAATTCTAAATTATTTTCTTAGATGTTCAACCCTTATTTCTAACTTCTATCAACACTTTGATGTTCAGACTTTCAGACTGCAGTATAACAGAGGAAGGATACACTGCTTTGGCTGAAGCTCTGAGATCAAACCCCTCATCACACCTGGTAGAGCTGGATCTCAGAGGGAACGACCCTGGAGAATCAGGAGTGATGAAGCTCACTGGTTTACAAAGATATTATTCCAATCTAAAGACATTGAGGTGATTCTTCTATTAACATTATACATAAATATTAAACCCAAATTAATTCTGCACTAAAACTGGATAAAGTTTATCTTTAACTGAATTTATAGTATATTTGACTGATCTTGATTTTCTTTGTGTGTTACATAAAATGGACTTTTATAAAACCAAAAGCAGCCAAACTGATCGTATTAATATGAGTCTATTAGTCTCTAAACATCAAGTAGACAAAAATAATGTATCTTTTGCAGTTTGTTGAAAAGCCCTGCAGCACAGGAGGCCTGGACGTGGCTAAATTCAGTTTTAGGTGAAAACCCTTTACTCCTAAAAGAGCTGAATTTGAGAATTAAGGAGACAGAAGACTCCACCCTCAGAGTGAAGCAGCTCTCAGCTCTGATAGAAGACACACACTGTAAATTTACAACAATTAGGTGAGTATTTAGTTTTATTTATTCATCATCAGTCAGGTTTTAATAACAATGTTTTCTAGTGAGACTTTCCATTAAAAATGCAATAATATCTCTAAAGTAAGGAGATGATCGGATTACCACAGTGGTCCCGGCGCGATCCGAATTTCGGAGGCAGACTTCGTACTGCCGCGATGAAGCGACCACTAAGCTCCGCCCCCGGGAAAACCCAGAAACCCGCTGCGGATTTCCCGGCTCGCTTTCTCCGGCGACAGAGCTGAATGGGGGGAATTTTTACAGAGCGTGAATTGGTACACGAAGTTGAATTCGTCCAGCTACCCGACGGAAAGAGCAAAAATCACGCTCCACATTTCTCTGCTGGCTGGAGAATCTCTCTCTCTTGCCAGTGAGTTGTGGAGCACAACTGGAGGCGAGTTCAGCTCATGCACCAGGTTCATTCAGCTTCTAACCAGGGAACTCAGGATACTCCGCTCCACCCCAGGATCTTCCGGAGATCTCCGCCCTGCTCCAGGCCCTTCAGGACGGCTCCGCTCCGCCCCAGGTCCTCCAAGGGATCTCCACTCTGCACCAGGTCCTCCAGGACGGGTCTGCTCCGCCTCAGGACCTCCTGGAGATCTCCGCCCTGCTCCAAGACCTCCAGAAAGGCCTGGCTC
>MU551720.1:305171-325754 GCA_024362625.1 Silurus asotus
TGTGGTGAACCTTTTCCTTTTTAGACTGAATAAATGTGGTCTGATGATGGAAAGCTGTGAAGCTCTGGCTGAAGTTCTCACTTCATCTCCCTGTTTTCTAACTGAGTTGGATTTGAGTAACAACAGTCTCCAGAACTCAGGTGTCCAGCGATTATCTGAAGGACTTAAGAATCAAAGCTGTTCTCTGAAGATATTAAGGTACAGTAATAATCTCTCTGTATAAGCAGTGCAACAGTACCACTGATATTTCTGATCAAATATAATGTAATAAATCTGATCTTTTATTATTATATAGATACTACCTAAATATGTTCTTTTTTTAAAACCCCGTCATTTGTGTTGCACAAATCAGGTCACTCTTAGTGCCGGTCTCAAAGAGCTTCTCAATTCTAAATTATTTTCTTAGATGTTCAACCCTTATTTCTAACTTCTATCAACACTTTGATGTTCAGACTTTCAGACTGCAGTATAACAGAGGAAGGATACACTGCTTTGGCTGAAGCTCTGAGATCAAACCCCTCATCACACCTGGTAGAGCTGGATCTCAGAGGGAACGACCCTGGAGAATCAGGAGTGATGAAGCTCACTGGTTTACAAAGATATTATTCCAATCTAAAGACATTGAGGTGATTCTTCTATTAACATTATACATAAATATTAAACCCAAATTAATTCTGCACTAAAACTGGATAAAGTTTATCTTTAACTGAATTTATAGTATATTTGACTGATCTTGATTTTCTTTGTGTGTTACATAAAATGGACTTTTATAAAACCAAAAGCAGCCAAACTGATCGTATTAATATGAGTCTATTAGTCTCTAAACATCAAGTAGACAAAAATAATGTATCTTTTGCAGTTTGTTGAAAAGCCCTGCAGCACAGGAGGCCTGGACGTGGCTAAATTCAGTTTTAGGTGAAAACCCTTTACTCCTAAAAGAGCTGAATTTGAGAATTAAGGAGACAGAAGACTCCACCCTCAGAGTGAAGCAGCTCTCAGCTCTGATAGAAGACACACACTGTAAATTTACAACAATTAGGTGAGTATTTAGTTTTATTTATTCATCATCAGTCAGGTTTTAATAACAATGTTTTCTAGTGAGACTTTCCATTAAAAATGCAATAATATCTCTAAAGTAAGGAGATGATCGGATTACCACAGTGGTCCCGGCGCGATCCGAATTTCGGAGGCAGACTTCGTACTGCCGCGATGAAGCGACCACTAAGCTCCGCCCCCGGGAAAACCCAGAAACCCGCTGCGGATTTCCCGGCTCGCTTTCTCCGGCGACAGAGCTGAATGGGGGGAATTTTTACAGAGCGTGAATTGGTACACGAAGTTGAATTCGTCCAGCTACCCGACGGAAAGAGCAAAAATCACGCTCCACATTTCTCTGCTGGCTGGAGAATCTCTCTCTCTTGCCAGTGAGTTGTGGAGCACAACTGGAGGCGAGTTCAGCTCATGCACCAGGTTCATTCAGCTTCTAACCAGGGAACTCAGGATACTCCGCTCCACCCCAGGATCTTCCGGAGATCTCCGCCCTGCTCCAGGCCCTTCAGGACGGCTCCGCTCCGCCCCAGGTCCTCCAAGGGATCTCCACTCTGCACCAGGTCCTCCAGGACGGGTCTGCTCCGCCTCAGGACCTCCTGGAGATCTCCGCCCTGCTCCAAGACCTCCAGAAAGGCCTGGCTCCGTTCCAGGTCCTCTAGGAGACCCCAGCTCCGTTCCAGGTCCTCCAGGAGAGCTTAGCTCCATTCCAGGTCCTCCAGGAGAGCTCAGCTCCATTCCAGGTCCTCCAGGAGAGCCCAGCTCTGTTCCAGGTCCTCCAGGAGGGCTCAGCTTCGGTCCAGGTGTCCATAGAGAGCTCAGCTCCGTCCCGGGTGTCTACAGCAAGCTCCTCTCCGTCCCAGAGCGGCCCCGAAAGCTCCTCTCTGTTCCCGTGTCCCAAGGAGAGCTCCGTTTGGCCCCAGGACCTCCGTGAGTGCTCGGCTCCGCCCCAGGACCTCCCAGAGAGCTTGGCTCTGTCCCAGGATCTCCCAGAGATCTCTGCCTCTCTCCAGGCCCTCAAGGAGAGCTCCACTTGGCTCCAGGTCTCCGAGGAGAGCTCCGTTCCGCTCCAGGTCTCCGAAGAGAGCTCCGTTCCATCCCAGGACCTTCGTGAGAGCTTCTCTCTGTCCCGGAGCGACCCTGTGAGCTCCTCTCTGTCCCAGAGTGACCCCGTGAGGCCCTTTCTGTCCCCGAGCGACCCTGTGAGCTCCTCTCTGTCCCCGAGCGAACCCGTGAGCTCCTCTCTGTCCCTGAGCGACCCCTAGAGCTCGGTTCCGCTCCAGAGAGTCCCCGAGAGCTCGGCTTCATCCCAGGGTCTCCAGGTGAGCTCCTCTTCGCTCCTAGGCTTCCAGGTGAGCTCCTCTCTGCTCCTAGGCTTCCAGGCGAGCTCCTCTCCGCTCCTAGGCTTCCACGAGAGCTCCTCTTCGCTCCTAGGCTTCCAGGAGAGCTCCTCTTCGCTTCAGGTCCCTGAAGAGGTATAAACCTGTCAGACTGCTGGGTATAGGAGATCGTAGGTCAGAGCTACTGTACTTCAAATGCATTCAGTATTCATCTAGAGCTCCACATTGACCGTAAAATCAACCACGATGTACTGAAGCAAAAACGCTACCCTAGAAGCTTCAACTTTTCCACCTTTCTTCACAATGACCAAGTGCAGAGGAATGTATATGTGCAAATGTGATTTTTGTCTGTGTGTTAGTTTATTTACCTGCAATGCACTCCCACGGCTACTGTAGGCGATGTGATGTTACATCCTGTATTATACTTGACCCCCTGAGATCACTGTATTTGGGGAAAGCCAGCACCTACTAATAGAGTATATTTAGTGAGCTCCTCTTCGCTCCTCTTCGCTCCCGATTCCCAAGGTGAGTTCGGTTCCATCCCAGGACTCCCGGGAAGGCTCAGCTCCGTTCCAGGGTCTAAAGAAGAACTAGGTTCCGCGCCAGCATCCTAAGGAGAACCCGGTTCCACGCAAACGCATCCCCGAGAATACCTCTTCATCCAATGGGATCCCGGAGCACACAACTCACCTCCGAGACTGCGAAAGGGAAGTCCTCCTGTTGCCCCCGGGCTCCACCGAAGGCGACGGTTCGGCCCACAGTCTCCCTAAAGGCGAAGCTACGTCACCGGCCTCCTCTTTTTCCAAAGGGTCCCTAGAGCACTCAACTCAAAAGGTGACGGCTCGCCCCACGAATGCTCAGAAGACCAAGTCACGTCACAGGGCTCCCAAGCTCCTCCCACGGTGACGACCCACTCCCAAGCTCCTCCCACCGGGATGTCTCACTCATGAGCTCCTCCCTCGGTGACGGCTTGCCTCAGGACCCTCTCACGGTGACATCCTGCCTCCAAGCTCCCTGGAGGGTGAGGTCACACCGATGAACCCTGCCGAGGTCATCACTCAGCCTCCGAGCTCAGTCAGGGGCGTCGCTCCATCTCCAGTCTCCATCCACAGGGTCATCAAGGCAGTGAGCCCCGTTGAGAGCTCTGCCTTGCTTTCGGTAGTCACCAGGGTTGTCTCTCCACTCCAGGTCCCCGCGGGTGATGAGGCTCTGTTCCAGACCCTCCTGTGTAACGTCTATCTGTTCCAGGCCGCCGGGGTAGTCATCGCTCAGCCTCCGGTCATCACCAGGGTCGTCGTGCCAGTCCGGGTCTCCGAGATGGAAACGGCTCTGTTCCCAGCATCTCCCAGCAGGTCCCAGCATCTCCCAGCAGGTCTCCGTGGTGGACGTTTCCCCGCATCCAGCCTCCGCCGAGGGCGTTGCTCCACTCCAGAGCTCTGTGGAGGACATCTCTCCGCCTCCTGTCTCCGCTATGGGCATCGCTCCGCTCCAGGCCCCCCGCCATGGGCGTCACCCCCTTCTGGGTCTCCGCCGAGGACTCCGCCCAGCCTTGGGTCGTCGCCAGGGCCGTCTCTCAGTTCCGGCCCTCCTTGGTGGGCGTCTCTCCACTCCCTGTCTCCACTGGGCGCGTCGTCCCTCCTCAGGTCCTTACTGGGGGTGTCATTCCGCTCCTGGTCTCCATGAGGGCCGTCTCTCTGCCTCCGGTCAGCGCCGAGGACTTCGCCCTGCTCCTGGTCTCCAAGTTGGGCTGTGCTCTGTTCCAGGACCCTGCTGGGGTCGTTGTCCCGTTTCGGCTCTCCGCAGGGATGGTCGCTTAACCTCAGGCCGTGGCAGTTCCGGCCGGGTCCCCTCCGGCCCTGGAAGATTGAAGGGGCCCTCCTCCGAGTGCCCTGGCTCGCCGGACGTTCAGTGGGTTGGGGCGTCCGGTGCCGCCCCTTTGGGCTCTCAGCCCGAATCACGCACAGCTGGAGCTTGTTAATCACTTACTCCCAGCTCCGATATAAACCGCTTACTCACCCACACTCTGTGTCCATTATTATATTTCATGCCAGTCCACGTAGGTTGCTGTGAGTCGTGTATGCTCATCCCTGTTACGTATCGTTCACCTCGGACGCTCTCGCTCTCACTTCGCATGGACTGCGCTTCTTCCCAGGCGCACCAGGGATTATATTTTCTTTTTCCCGGGACTCTGGTCTTTGGATTATCCCTGCGAATGCAGGTGCTTTTTTGTTTCTCCACACGTCATGCTGTCAGCACCGCATTTCTCCGCTGCTGCCAGCGCCACGCTTTTCCCAGCGAT
Source organism: Silurus asotus (assembly GCA_024362625.1). Classification (NCBI taxonomy): domain Eukaryota; kingdom Metazoa; phylum Chordata; class Actinopteri; order Siluriformes; family Siluridae; genus Silurus; species Silurus asotus. The sequence goes on from MU551720.1 coordinate 309,855, forward strand.
CTATTGTGGATTTCTCTATACGAACTGCCGTTTTCGTTCACAGGAATATACAGCTGCGCTACCTGTGTGTTTACTTCCTGCCTTTTGTTTAATAAAGTTTCGTTTGCCGTTACTCCGGCTTCCGCCTCTGTTTCCCGCATGACAATAATAAAAAGGTTTGACTTTTACAGAGTGTCTGCAGAATGAAGGTTGTACCTGTAGCTCTGCTAACACAATGTTTCCTATTTAGACTGAATCAGTGTAATGTGAGTGAGGAGAGCTGTTCAGCTTTAGCCACAGCTCTCACATTACAGTCCTGTAGTGTGAGAGAACTGGAGCTGAGCAACAACAGCCTGCAGGATTCAGGAGTCACTCAGCTTTCTGCTGGACTCAAACACCGTCACTGTAAACTACAGGTTCTGAGGTGAGTGCGTTCCACAGGGATTAATGAAAAGCTGAAACAAGGACTCAGATTAAAAATGATTTTCTGTTTAGGCTTAACACATGTGATTTAATGGAGGGAAGTGGTTCAGCTCTGGCTGAAGTTTTTAAGTTGAAGCATTCACAGCTGAGAGAACTGGAGCTGAGCAACAACAGCCTGCAGGATTCAGGAGTCACTCAGCTTTCTGCTGGACTCAACCACCATCACTGTAAACTACAGGTTCTGAGGTGAGTTTCTTTCTTTCAGAAATATTTATTGGTATCAGATTTGTGATTTGGAATTTTGGTATATACCACAATAATTGTGCTGAATTGGCGAATTATTGTTGGTCTTCTTTCCTCTAATTTCATGTTTAGGTTTAATAAATGTGATCTAACTGGTGGAAGCTGTTCAGCTCTGGCTGAAGTTCTCAGCTCTGAAGTTTCCCAGCTGAGAGAACTGGAGCTGAGCAACAACAACCTGCAGGATTCAGGAGTCACTCAGCTTTCTGCTGGACTGAAGAATCCACAGTCTCAACTCACAATAATGAGGTGAAGAAACATCTGAAACGATGCCTAATCCTTCAATTAGTCTACATTTATTTAAAAGAAATAATTACAAATTCATTAATATTGAATTTACTGGTGTAAAGGACTGTAGAGAAATAATAATCTCCACAGTTACACAAAATCTGACTAAAACACGATCTAATTAAACACAATCTGAGTTTTTTAATTGACATATTGTAAAATATTGTATTTTTATTTAATAAATAAGAAGAAATCTGATTATTGTACTGCTTTTTGTCCTGCAGACTGTGTAACTGCAGTGTATCAGCTGAAGGTTGTGCTGCTTTGGCTAAAGCTCTGGAAGAGAATCGCTCATGTCTCACAGAGCTGCACCTGAGCGGGAATAACGCAGGAGACTCAGGAATAAAACACATCTCTAATCTACTACAGAATCCACACTGTGTCCTGGAAAAACTCATGTACATCATTTCATTAATCACGATTATTAAAATGTGCTGAATGATATAATTTTACAGAACCACTTATGTGCAGCTGTTAGAATTATATGGTGAAATGAAAAAATGCAGACTTCTGATAAAGTGTGTTGTGGGTAGTGATGTTCTCTGCATTGTTGAAAAGCCCTGCAGCACAGGAGGCCTGGACGTGGCTAAATTCAGTTTTAGGTGAAAACCCTTTACTCCTAAAAGAGCTGAATTTGAGCATTAAGGAGACAGAAGACTCCACCCTCAGAGTGAAGCAGCTCTCAGCTCTGATAGAAGACACACACTGTAAATTTACAACAATTAGGTGAGTATTTAGTTTTATTTATTCATCATCAGTCAGGTTTTAATAACAATGTTTTCTAGTGAGACTTTCCATTAAAAATGCAATAATATCTCTAAAGTATTTTAATGATTTTTTTCTCTGCTGTACTGAAGAAACAGAAGAGTAGAAATAATCAGCATAATCATCATTTTAATAAACTCTTATAAACACTAAATCACAACAGACAAATTAAAACAAGAAAAAAAAAACTGGGATAAAATGATGATAGAAATAACAGAACCAGTAACGAGCACTAATGACCCACAATACAGACTCTGCTTTGTTTCACATGATAATAAAAAGGTTTGACTTTTACAGAGTGTCTGCAGAATGAAGGTTGTACCTGGAGCTCTGCTAACACAATGTTTCCTATTTAGACTGAATCAGTGTAATGTGAGTGGGGGGAGCTGTTCAGCTTTAGCCACAGCTCTCACATTACAGTCCTGTAGTGTGAGAGAACTGGAGCTGAGCAACAACAGCCTGCAGGATTCAGGAGTCTCTCAGCTTTCTGCTGGACTCAAACACCGTCACTGTAAACTACAGGTTCTGAGGTGAGTGCGTTCCTCAGGGATTAATGAAAAGCTGAAACAAGGACTCAGATTAAAAATGATTTTCTGTTTAGGCTTAACACATGTGATTTAATGGAGGGAAGTGGTTCAGCTCTGGCTGAAGCTTTTAAGTCGAAGCGTTCACAGCTGAGAGAACTGGAGCTGAGCAACAACAGCCTGCAGGATTCAGGAGTCTCTCAGCTTTCTGCTGGACTCAACCACCGTCACTGTAAACTACAGATTCTGAAGTGAGTTTCTTTCTTTCAGAAATATTTATTGGCATCAGATTTGTGATTTGGAATTTTGGTATATACCACAATAATTGTGCTGAATTGGCAATTTATTGTTGATCTTCTTTTCTCTGATTTCATGTTTAGGTTTAATAAATGTGATCTAACTGATGGAAGCTGTTCAGCTCTGGCTGAAGTTCTCAGCTCTGAAGTTTCCCAGCTGAGAGAACTGGAGCTGAGCAACAACAACCTGCAGGATTCAGGAGTCACTCAGCTTTCTGCTGGACTGAAGAATTCACAGTCTCAACTCACAATAATGAGGTGAAGAAACATCTGAAACGATGCCTAATCCTTCAATTAGTCTACATTTATTTAAAAGAAATAATTACACATTCATTAATATTGAATTTACTGGTGTAAAGGACTGTAGAGAAATAATAATCTTCGTTACACAAAATCTGACTAAAACACGATCTACTTAAACACAATCTGAGTTTTTGTAAATACATATTGTAAAGTATGTGGTAAAATATTGTATTTTTATTTAAGAAATAAGAAAGAAATCTGATTATTGTACTGCGTTTTGTCCTGCAGACTGTGTCACTGCAGTGTATCAGCTGAAGGTTGTGCTGCTTTGGCTAAAGCTCTGGAAGAGAATCGCTCATGTCTCACAGAGCTGCACCTGAGCGGGAATAACGCAGGAGACTCAGGAATAAAACACATCTCTAATCTACTACAGAATCCACACTGTGTCCTGGAAAAACTCATGTACATCATTTCATTAATCACGATTATTAAAATGTGCTGAATGATATAATTTTACAGAACCACTTATGTGCAGCTGTTAGAATTATATGGTGAATTAAACATGAATTATATGGTGAAATGAAAAAATGCAGACTTCTGATAAAGTGTGTTGTGGGTAGTGATGTTCTCTGCATGCGGTCTCTCATAGGAAATGTTAATTTGATCCTGTGAAAGATTTTCTCAGATTCAGATAAAAAATAAATTAAAATTAAACTTTCACTTTTATTCTTCTTCAGAGTAAATGATAATAATATAAGAGAGGAAGGATACACTGCTCTGGCTGAAGCTCTGAGATCATCACACCTGATAGAGCTGGATCTCAGAGGGAACGACCCTGGAGCATCAGGAGTGAAGCTGCTCACTGATTTACTACAGGATCCACACTGTACACTGGAGACACTGAGGTGAAGAATAAAACACAGTGAAGTTATTAAAAGGGAACAGTTGATCTCCTGCCACCTGGACGTTACTTTAGAGCACAGATGGTGTATAAGACTGAAGAGCAGGAACTTAATTAGGAAGCTTGTTTTTAGCATTTGAGTAGAAAATAAATCCAACATCCATCAGTGTTACATCACTTTATTCTGTCACTATATTTGGAATAAACAACAATAAAACATGATCATGAACAAGATGATTTTTATGTGGAAATATTTGAGTTATTACAGTAATTATAATAAAATAAATCAGATTCTGTAAACACACTGTACTGGTGATGATCTACGCTTCATGTTCTGAGGAGTGATGGACTGTTAACACAAGGCAGATTTTCATGTGAATGTTTACCATATTCCTCTTTTCTTCCTCTGTAGGTTGGTGAAAAGTGGTGCTGCACAGGAAGGTTATGATTTACTGTATAGAGTTCTGGGTAAGAACCCTTTACTGCAGAGAGAACTCACTGTGAATGAGAAGATACACGGAGACTCTCAGGTGAAGCAGATCTCTGCTCTACTGGAGGATTCACACTGCAGACCCGAGAGACTCACGTAAGTGTTTCATCACTTATTCACTTACACTGAAATCAAAACATGAAGTTCACATCGTTTTTAATGTAATAACTGTGTTTAATATTTACCTGTACAGCTTTTATTCAAAATAACAAATACAATGTTGAAACAAAAGCTTACTTCTTTTCTCTCTCTCTCTCTCTCTCTCTCTCTCTCTCTCTCTCTCTCACTCTTACTCTCTCTCTCTCTCTTACTCTCTCTCTCTCTCTCTCTCTCTCTTTCTCTCTCTCTCTCTCTCACTCTTACTCTCTCTCTCTCTCTTTCTCTCTCTCTCACTCTTTTGCTCTCTCTTACTCTCTCTCTCCCTATCTCTCTCTCTATCTCTCTCTGTCTGTGTGTGTCTCTCTCTCACACTCTTTTGCTCTCTCTCTTTCTCTCTCTCTCACTCTTACTCTCTTTCTTTCTCTCTCTCTTTCTCTCTCTCTCTCTCTCTCACTCTCCTGCTCTCTCTCTCTTTTTCTCTCTCTCACTTTCTCTCTCTCTCTCTCACTCTCCTGCTCTCTCTCTCTTTTTCTCTCTCTCACTTTCTCTCTCTCTCTCTCTCTCTCTCTCTCTCTCTCTGTTTCCAGGTTAAATAACAGCAGGATGAGTAGTGAGGGTTGTGCTGCTCTGGCATCAGCTCTGAGTTTAAACCCCTCACAGCTGAGAGAGCTGGATCTGAGGGGGAACACACTGGGAGGATCAGGGATGAAGCTTGGTGGTCTGCTGAGGAACCAACAATTTAAACTCCAGAAACTGTGGTAAAGTTTTTCATTGCAAGAAAATCAACCTGTGAGAAGAAGAGCAGAAATCTTTTAGAGATATTTTTATTACATCCATAATGTTAGTGTATAAAATGACCAATGTAAATATTTATTATTATTATAAATGCAGTCATTTATATTGAATCGCCTGCAGAATCCAGCTGGAGTGATCTTGTAATATATTTATAATTACTGCTAAAAGTAACAGAAAAATGAAAGAGGTTATAAACTTTGGTCACACAAACAAGCAGTCAGTCTACAGCTAATACAATTCTACAGGATGAAGAAGCACCAATAAGAGATTAATATAGATTTTTACATGACCTCCAGTAAGAATTCTTAAAGATTCAAGGTCATAAAGTCATAAGACACTCAGACATGATCAGAGCTTCAGGCAGCAACAGATACAGAAGAGCAGAGCAGGAACATGGTAGCAAAGTTTACACTCTTTATGTAGATTACAGAAAAGGAACGAATGTAAGGAAATGTAATCTACTCTCTCTGTTCCATCTCTCACTCTCTCTATCACTCTCTCTCTCTCTCTCTCTCTCTCTCTCTCTCTCTGCAGGTTGTGTAAGTGCAGTCTGACTGAGGAAGATTGTGCTGATGTTGTAGCAGCTCTGAGAACAAACCCCTCACACCTCCAGGAGTTGGATCTGAGTGATAATACAGTAGGAAGCAGAGGAGTGAAGGAGCTCTCAGATCTACTGCAGAACTCCAACTGCACTCTGGAGAAACTGAAGTAAAATTAATATAATAATGTATAATGTATAGGAAATGTTTTCAAAACATGATGAAATTCTGTAAATAAAATGTGAATCTCTAAATTTACTCTATAAATATTTTCTAAAATGATTTTAAACATTTATTTTAGGTCTTTCAGAGATGTGAAATGATCACTGTGATGATGGTCAGTGTTTTACAATGTAATGGGAATTTTTTTTTTTTTTCAGACTTTATAATTGTAGTCTGACAGAACAACAGTGTACTGCTCTGGCTGAAGCTCTGAAATTAAACTCCTCATCACATCTGAAAGAGCTGGACCTCAGAAAGAACTTCACTGTGCCAATGTGGAACATTTTTAAGTATTTCTTAGGAAATTCAAACTCTAAATTGATTGTGAGGTGAGTTTTATTAAATGTTTTCTATTTTACAAATATTTAAAACATATAGACATTTTATACAAACATTTAAAACCCTGCAGTTGGTAGATGATATCAGGATTTCAGGAAAAAATAAAAGAGTCAGGAACAAAAGGTTCAAATGATAAAGTATTCATTAAACTATTGAACAAATCTGAAAGGCAGATTCACATAAAAACCAGAACAAACAAAGTCAACATATAAAGTGGAACTATATGCTCCTCAAAAGAGATTTTGAGCCTGATGGTTTTCTTATTGTCTGATCTGAGGAATCTGTAAGGATGTATTTATTGATAGAGACTCCATTATGTCTGGATAAGGGCATCTACTAAATGCCATAACATCATAACATCACACCACATGATGATTTTCACTGTATCTCACTTGGCCAATATTTTTAACATCTTTAGTGAAACTATTCACACTTACTTTTTAGACTTTTTAGAGAATTTTGAGTATTAAACTACTGCCACTAGACTGGTTTTCAAAGACTATTCTATTAATCTGTTTAAAGATTATTGACACAAGACTGCGCTTAAATACAATCCCAATTCCAAAAGTTGGGACACTGTGTAAAATGTAAATAAAAACAGAATGAAATGATTTGTGTTATTCCATAGAACATAAAACAACATAAAACAAATCAAATGTATAAAGGAATTGGCACAGAGGCAACAAAAGCCTGGAAAGATGTTACTAATAACAAACAATTGGCAACTAAAAGGCAACTAAATAGGATAACTGGCAACAGTCTGTAAGGAGTTAAAAAAAGGAGAAAAGGTTATTATGATGTGTCAGTATTAAATAAGTATTAGGACTGAGGTCTGTAAAACTCTAAAGTGTCTAAATTCCGTATTGTGCTGAAAAGTGTTTTCTCTGTGCAGAATCCTGCAGAATCCTGAAGCAGAAAAGGCCTGTGATTATCTGACAAAACGTTTGAACAAAAACCCCTTACTGGAGAAAACTCTAGATCTGAGTGGGAAAATATCTGGAGACTCAGATGTGATGCAGCTCTCAGTTCTTCTGAAGGATCCACAGTGCAGAACTGAGAAACTCAGGTGTGTGTTGTGATTTCCTCATCTGTGATTATCACAGGGGTTTGTGTTCACATGAACTCTATAAAGGTATTAGTGTATAAACACTATTAGTATAAACACTGCTTCATCCAATCAGTCCTGCAGCAGAGTCTCCTGTGGATGTGAGTGTGTGGGTGAACAGTCCATGATACACATCTGCCCACTGCATTAATACATCATACAGTCCCCTCCAAAAGTACTGAATCAGCAGGACTGTCTTTTCTCATGGTCACCTTTTAATCTCAAACACAGGAGAAAAGTGTTTGAGATTAAAAGGTGAACATGAGAAAATAGATCAGAATCAGAGATTTCTTTTTCCTTTATATTCACATGTGTTAAATACCCAGAACACATTATGATTTAATCCACACATTTTTTTAGTATATTGGAAAATGTGAATGTAAGGTGTTTCTTGTTATCAGATAACCTGATTGTTTAAATCATTCTGAATGTCTACTCTCTGTTTAGTCGGGTTTGAGTTTTGCCTGTGCATTTTTTATAATAATATAATGATCTGATCATATCAGTGGTGGGCCGTGCATTTAGTACCTTCAGTGTGGACGTACTCGACTTAATCCACCTCTTAATACCACCACTATCACGTCACGATTATAGAAACCTTTAATACTGTTCAAAAACACAATATAACAACACGAGGCCTTACAGAGAGACGTTTCACATCTGGAGGTGAAAACCATTTTACTAAAACAACAAACCCAGTTAAGACTCCAAACCTCCACACTACAAACCACAACTGTGCAAGTTACCGCTCGTATTCACTGGTCTGGAAGTGGAGAACAAACCCTTTCCCGGGCTGAGACTCGCTAGCTAGCTTCAGGGTTGGTGACCTCCTCACCATGTCTCGCTTTTCTTCACAATGTATTTTTAAGTGTCTGAGACCAACAAATTCTCTTCCTCTGTAGGCATAAAAAAAAGTCTAACTCAGATATATGAACGTGTGCAGAGCTACACACGTGTTTTACCAGTCGAACTCGGCTGTAATCGTTTCCCTCTGATCAACCAATCAGAGGACGGAACAATGCTGACACTATTCTGGGCCAGCGAGCCCAGAAACAAACTCATTGATAATATTTCTATGGTAAAAGAGCTGGCAGTAGAGACTTTAAAGGCTCTGGGCAGATTAGATTCACATGGCAGCACATAGAGCCTGAAATCTGATTGGACAAAAAATCAGCCATCCACATACACATACTGAAGCAGTGCAGCCGAGAGAAACACTACAAAATGAAGAGAACAAACTGATGGGAATAAATTAATACAATTTCACGGAAAAAATATACAAATTTACATTGTAAATGTGGGTCAGTTCTTCTGATAGTGTTTAGACCAGCAGAAAAGACTTTACTGGTCCTGACCACACACCACTGGATCATATTAAATGAATCTTTTATCAAACCTAAATGTCTTCAATGCAGCAAAACATAATTTTATGTGCTGCTGTTGCAGTACTTTTGGAGGAGACTGTGTATTATTTTATAGTGAAGTGTGTGGGTTGTGTAAAGACGTTTCCTCAGCTGTGTTCTCTGTGTGCAGGCTGAGGAACAGCAGTGTTACAGAGAGAAGCTGTACTGATCTGATATCAGCTCTTACTACAAACCCTTCACACCTGACAGAGCTGGACCTGAGTGAGAACACACTGGGAAATGCAGGAGTGAAACAGATCTCTACTCTACTGAAGAAACCATCCTGCAAACTCCACACACTTCGGTGAGTTGTTTAATGATATTTTATTACTAGATCAATAACATTTTAACATTTTATTATATTTGTCACAGATAGGAATTGATTAGTCAGCAACTCATTCAGGGGTGTTTCCTGATAACAACAAATCTTAGTCAATAATAAACAGCTTAACAAAGGTTTTTTTTTAAATATTCTTTTAACTCTTAACTTCTCTTATTATTAAATATAGGAAGGAATGAAGAGTACAACATAAATTGATTAGTCACCAACTCATTCAGGGGTGTTTCCTGATAACAACAAATCTTAGTCAATAATAAACAGCTTAACAAAGGTTTTTTTTTAAATATTCTTTTAACTCTTAACTTCTCTTATTATTAAATATAGGAAGGAATGAAGAGTACAACATACACAGGGCTTATAGAAAATCACCATACCCTGTAAAAACCCTTACCGTATTTTTCGGACTATAAGCCGCTATTTTTTTCCCACGTTTTGAACTCCGCGGCTTAAACAACGAAACGTCTAATTTATTAATTTTTCCTATGTTTTTCCCGGTTTCACAACCTTCAAGCCAAAAAAAATGAACCCCATAACATTAGACCAATGAAATTTCTGAACGGAAACGAAAAAACGCACCTCATCGGTGTTCTGAGCTGCACGGCATCAGGAAAAAAACGTCCACCGGTGTTAATTTTTAAACACACGACGATGCTAAAAGATAAACTCCCGAGAGAAGTAGTTGTGGAAGGAAGGAGGAAGACAGTGAACAATTACTTACTCGGTCGGCTACTGTTTAGATACAAGCCGTTTTAGCGTGTTGAGTCTGGGTGTAGGGAGAGCTCACTAACTCCAGTTACAACACAAATCATATAAAGCCTATTTCGGTAAAGCCTGTGTAAAGTTAATTAGTTTCAGTGTAGACCTGCTTATAGACAGGTGCGGCTTATTTATGTTAAAAATAAAAATATTCGTAAAATTCAGTGGGTGCGCTTTATAGTCCGGAAATTACTGTACTTTTTTCACATTACACCCTGGAGCTCTATGTACACATATTGTTTGAGCTGTATGTACACATTATCAACAACACGCATCAAATGATCAATGATCTGCCCTCTTACATTATACGTTTTAAAACTTGCTCAGTTGCAAGCAATCAACTTCCAGATTAATCACCAGTGAAACTGCCCCAGATGACATCAATTTTAGTGGTTTTAATGACTTTATAATAAACCAGCTGTTTTACTGGTACTGCATAGAAATCACCATGGTCACCTTTTTGAGAAAGGTGCTATAGTTTAATGGCCATATGTTACCATTTTGAACTGAACTCTAAGTGCAATGTTCGGCCAAAAACAAAGACAGGACACTATCCAAAACACATCATACCTGCTGTGAGAGATGGTGGTGGCAGCATTATGTTGTGAGGATGTTTCTCTTCAGTGGGGATTGGGCAATTGTTTAGGATTAAAGAGAAAATGGATTCTGCCAAATTCATACAAATTCTTAAGGAAAACCTTTGTTCCTCTGCTAGACAGCTGAAGATGGGCAGATCATTCACCTTTCTACAGGACAATGATCCTAAACATACCACCAAAGAACAACACAATGGCTTAAAGATATGAAAGTAAATGTTACTGAATAGTGAAGTCAGAGCCCTGATTTAAATCTAATCAGTTCATTTTCATTCACCATGAAATGTGACTGAAGTTGAGTAATTCTACAAGGAAGAATGGACAAGTATTACCCAATCTAGATGTGCAAAGCAAATACAGACATATCCAAAAAGATTAATAGCTATAGAGCAAAAGTTTATTAAAGCTGGAAAAGTGTTTTTTGGAATGGGTTTTGATTTCAGCCTGTATGATAAATAAATTAACAATATTCAGTGCAAGTTTCAATTAAAGTTAACAAAACTTATGTCAGACGTGTAACTTACAACAATATACACACTCCATAAGTTATGAAGAGTTTTTTTATATAAATATAGAATTTAACACTAAAGAACATTTTTATAAACAAATTATGGAAGTATCTAATCGTTACAAACATTACTAAAACCCACCTGAGAATAATGAACATTTCTCCTGTTTCTCCAGACTTTCAGACTGTGATATTAAACATGAAGGATACGCTGCTCTGACTGAAGCTCTGAGATCAAACCCCTCATCACCCCTGATAGAGCTGGATCTCAGAGGGAATGATCCTGGAACAACAGGAGTGAAGGAGATCAGGAATTTAATGAATGATCCTAAATATAAACTGAAGACACTGAGGTGAGCGTGTTCACTACAGTAAATATACAGAACCAGTCAAAAATCTGGACACACCTCCAGTGTTTTTCTATACTTCCGTTTAATTAGCATTGTACATTAAGACTAAAGGGTTCCAAACTATGAAAGAACACACATAAAATCTTAGAGTAACAAAAATGTGTTAAAGAACCCAGAATATTTAGCTTCGTTGCTGCTCATGACATTCTCACATCAGCTTCACAAGGTCATCACGCGGAATAGTTTACAGGTCACAGGTGCGTCTTATCAAGAGTTTATTTTTACATTTCTCACCTTCTTAATGTGCTTTAGACCATCAGTTGTCTTCTACAAAAGAAAGTGTGAGTACAGAGTCAATATCAGGATCAGTGCTACTACAACTACTGTTCAAATCCATTTTATGGCAAGAAACTTTCAGTTAAGGAAAGAGAAAAGATCCATCAAGTCAAGTCAAGTCAGGTTTATTTGTATTGCGCTTTTCACAACAGACATTGTCTCAAAGCAGCTTTACACAAATCAACAGTGAAGGTGAATGGTGTGAATTTGTCCCTGATGAGCAAGCCGTGGCGACTGTGGCATTAAGAAATGAAGCTCAGTTAATCCAAAGAATCTCAAGAACTTTAAATCTATCCTCAAGTGCAGTCTCCGAAAACATCAAACGCTATGATAAAACAGGCTCTCGTGAGAATGGTCCCAGAAAAGAAAGACCAAGAGCTACCTCTGCTGCAGAGGATAAGTGGCAGACATATTTCACCATGCACTCTTCAGAGGAGACTATGTGAGTCCTTATGGTCAAATTGCAGCAAAGAAACGATTATTACAGAAAAACAACAAGCAGAAGAGATTTAATTGGGCCAAAGAACTCAAGGAATGAACATTGGATCAGTGGAAAACTGTCTTTTGGTCTGATGAGTTAAAATTTGAGATTTTTGGTTTTAACCCACCATGTTTTTGTTAGCACTGTTAATGGACTGTTCTTGAATGTGTGGTTTCCACTGTGAAGGATTTGGGAGGAGGTGTGAATGTGTGGAGGTGCTTTGCTGGTTACATCTTTGGTAATTTTGTCTAAATTGAGGACACAATTAACCAGCCTGACTACCACAGCATTCTGCCAGGACATGCTACCCCATCTGGTGTGCACCTAGTGGAACCATCTCTAGGTTACGTATGTAACCTTAGTTCCCTGAGGGAACAAGATGCTGCATTGAAACGCTTTGGGAACGCCCATGTGTTGTTCACGCTCTGAACCACGTGTGAAATCCGGCCAACGGCAAGGCACAATGTCATTGGTGGGGTGGCAACACAACCAGAAAGCTACAAAATGTGCATGCAGTAGAGTCAATGCTAGCTTCTGAAAATGAGAAGGGAAGTGTGGCAGGGATACAGAGAGTGTGGCTCGGAGACACATTGTCTCATTCCCCCAGGGAACTAAGGTTACATATGTAACCTAGAGACGTTCCCTTTCAGGAACTCGAGCTGCGTCAAAACGCTTTGGGAACGGTGTCCAATCATACCACACTGACCTGTCTTTGCCTAGTGGAATAGTCTTCCTGATGGTGTTCGGGGCTCAGACACACTCACCCAGTTTAAGTGCAGCTACGCTAATTCCTCTCCACTGCTTCTCTTTCTCTCCCCATCCCGAGACACCCTGAGGTTTGGCCAGCTCCAGTCACCTCCAACCTCTTGGTAATTACGGACCTTTGAAGAAGTAGATGCCGAACTCGCAAACATCCCGAACCATCTAGAGACGTACCAGTGTCAATTGGATCCCGCTACATGTGTGGAGTTTTGACATTGGACCTCCTGGAGTGTTAAGGCTCTGGCATGGAGAAGCTGATGCTGGATCTGTGGTGATCAAAAATGCTGAGCCTATAAAACTAGGAGCTACTAACCATAAAGACTGTTTAAGACTGCAGAACGAACATCACTTATAATCTTATACTCCAGTACTCATGTTAGTTCTCACTCTCCAGTGTTCTGTATTGTTAGAAAAATTTATGATCAAACTCTTGATGTCACCCAGATGAGGATGGGTTCCCCTCTTGAGTCTGGTTCCTCTCAAGGTTTCTTCCTCATAACATCTAAGGGAGTTTTTCCTTGCCACAGTCGCCACGGCTTGCTCATCAGGAACAAATTCGCACCATTCACCATCACTGTTGATTTGTGTAAAGCTGCTTTGAAACAATGTCTGTTGTGAAAAGCGCTATACAAATAAACTTGACTTGACTTGACTTGACTAGTGTGTGAGAGCACATCCAGATCTCAGGACAGAGGAGCCGGAAATGGCTCTAAGGACGAGGTAAGAACCTGACGAAGGACCGCGGAGTGGACCGCTTTGGGTCTTCCCACTTCGTCCAGGCCTGCCTCTGGATAGTATTCTCTTCGATTGGAGGCCACTCTCTGTAGCTTGGGACGGTTTCTCATCAACGCCTTGGATGGTTCCATCAAATTCCAGAGTAAGAACGGGAGCTTTGAGGATGGATTGGACTGTAGTTATTGACAACAGATCACTACATTGACTCAGGACTACATTTTGCTACTGATCACCATCACTGCATCCCGCAACATCGTATATCTGCTATAAATAGACAAATCGGTTAACCCAGATGAGGATGGGTTCCCTCTTGAGTCTGGTTCCTCTTAAGGTCTATTTCCTTATTCCTTGCCACAGTCGCCACCGGCTTGCTCATCAGGGACAAACTTACTTATAAAGAACATGTTCACTTTTAATCACCACATTATCTGTGTAAAGCTGCTTTGAGACTATGTTCATTGTTAAAAGCGCTATACAAATAAAATGAATTGAATTGGACCAGCCCACAAAGTTGCAAATGCCCTAGAGTGGGACTCCAGCGGACCAGGCCGTAGAGGCCGCCACATTCCGAGAGGAATGAGCCTTGACCCCGAAAGGAGCCGGGAGACCAGAGGACTCATACGAAATAGCATCCACAATCCACCTACTGAGAGTCTGCTGTCTTCCTATAGGGGCCATAGCAGACAAACAGCTGCTCCAACTTACTCCAAGGACTTGTCCTGTGGACGTACATGTCCAGTGCCCATACTGGACATAGTCGGTTTGTTTTGTCCTGGTCAGGGGCTGAAAAGGAGAAGGGTAGAATTTCTGCAGCACGACGGGCCATGGGGGAGCCCCGGGCACGTTAGGTACATACCCTGGTTTGGGGTAACCTAAGGGCCACCCCGGCCAAAGGATCGAAGGGGGGCTCAGACAGAGCCGCCAACACTCCCTTGAGAAGCGACTGAGCATGCTCCTCTCCCAAGCAAACAAAACATTGGCTGTGTGTATTCCCCCGAAATGAAACTCGGGCAAGGAGGAACGCACTGCTTGCTTTTAAAGCTTATGCACGCACAGATTCACATTTTGTAGCTTACTGTCACCCCGCCGGTGACTTGTGTCTTGCCATTGGCTGGATTCCACACGTGGTTCAGAGCATGAACAATGCAGAGGCGTTCCCAAAACGTTTCGACGCAGCTCGAGTTCCTGAAAGGGAACATAGTTTGTTTTTCAACAACACAATGACACCAAACACACCTCTAGGTTATAAAAGAGCTATTTGTTCAAGAAGGATAGAGAGCTGCATCAGATGACTTTGCCTCCAGATGGATTGGTATGAGTTGGACTGCAGAGTAAAGAAAAAAACAGCCAACAAGCACTTAACACCTGGGGGAAATCCTCAAGATTCTAGGTGACTGCCTCATGAGGCTGACTGAGTGAATGCCATGAATCTACAAAGATGTCATCAAAGCAAAAGGTGGCTACTTTGAAGAATCAAAAATCTTAAATAAATTCTGGGCTATTTAACATGGTTTTCTTTGTTACATAATTCCATACATGTTCTTTCATAGTTTGGATTCTTCAGTATTAATGTACAATGTTGAAAGTATTAAAGAAAACCCACAGAAGGAGGTGTGTCCAAACTTTTACATTAATCCTGAATAAATATCAGTGGTTTGCTGTTTACATCATTGTATCATATACAGTGAGGAAAATAAGTATTTGAACACAGTGCTATTTTGCAAGTTCTCCCACTAAGAAATCATGGAGGGTCTGAAATTGTCATCGTAGGTGCATGTCCACTGTGAGAGACATAATCTAAAAAAAAAAAAATCCAGAAATCACAATGTATGATTTTTTAACTATTTATTTGTATGATACAGCTGCAAATAAGTATTTGAACACCTGAGAAAGTCGATGTTAATATTTGGTACAGTAGCCTTTGTTTACAATTACAGAGGTCAAATGTTTCCTGTAGTTTTTCACCAGGTTTGCACACACTGCAGGAGGGATTTTGCCCACTCCTCCACACAGATCTTCTCTAGATCAGTCAGGTTTCTGGCCTGTCGCTGAGAAACACGGAGTTTAAGCTCCCTCCAAAGATTCTCTATTGGGTTTAGGTCTGGAGACTGGCTAGGCAACACCAGAACCTTGATATTCCTCTTACAGAGCCACTCCTTGGTTATCCTGGCTGTGTGCATGTTGGAAGTCTGAGCCTCAACCCATCGTTAATGCTCTAACTGAGGGAAGGAGGTTGCTCCCCAAAATCTCACAATACATGACCCCGGTCATCCTCTCCTTAATACAGTGCAGTCGCCCTGTCCCATGTGCAGAAAAACACCCCCA
>MU551721.1:0-43313 GCA_024362625.1 Silurus asotus
TTCATAATTTCATTCATTTGTATTTGTATTTTCATAAACATTTACATTGGATAACAGATTAAGGAGTTAAATTGTATATACTGCATCTAACCTACTTTATTCAGAAATAGAAACAAGTTATGGTGGGAAACTCAGTATTTATGGTTCTGATGAGAGATCAGTTTTTTCTCTTCATGTGGTAGTGTTTCTCTCCACTGCACTGCTTCAGCACGTGTATGTGGATGGTAGATTTTTTGTCCAATCAGATTTTAGCCTCTATGTGCTGCCATGTGAATCTAATCTGCACAGAGCTAAATCTAAATTGCCCAAAGGCAACGCTCAGTGCGCTGCTGATGGCGCCGTCTGGTGGACAGGTGCAAAAATTACATGCTGCTTAAACTAATTTTTATATAAACTTTAAATTATATATTTAATTATTTATATAGTTATTTAATTATTTATACATATATTATATGTATATTTAAGTTAACATTCATGTATCAACGAATTAACTAATTTAATGTTCAATCTTTTTACATCATAAAACTTTTTTTTGTTTTTGTTTTCACCTCCTAATCTTTTCCTTATTATAAACTTATTATACGCATTGTACTTATTGTATGCGTACAATAGTTGTAATGTGTTTATAAAAAAATATATATATTTATTAAAACATGCAAATCAGGCAGCAGGTAATGATATACCTCCTCTTTCATACATCAGCACAGAATTGCTTAATATTTTAGAATTTTAGTTTGGGTTTGTTTCAGAATGCACCAAATCTCACTGATGAAAAATATTAATTACCATAAATAAAATAACTAATAATCTAAACTTTAATTGATTTTTTCTAATTATTTATTTATATTATTGTATTTATTTAAAAATTTGATATTATACAATTTTGTACATTCTCATTTATTGTATATTGAAATTCGGTGCCCTGTAAAAGCATTTTTATTAATATTGTTTTTGTTGTTGTTGTTGTTGTTGTTGTTGTTGTTGTTACCTTAAATCTCCACAGCACGCCAACATCAAATAAGTGACAAGAAACAGGAGGCTGCAAGACAAAATCTGATAAATATATAAATATGTAGAAAAGTTGATGTAAAATATTATGATGATGTAATTTAAGTTGTTTATTACCTGGATGTGGAGTAAAGTGCCGGATGAGTCTGAATATAAAACCTCACTGGGTCACTAAAACACACAACACACACACAACTTTACTTCAACATAACACAATGACAAATCGACTGATGATGTCACACAGCAGCAGAGGATCAAAAGACAAAAATAAAATTTAATAATAGAAAGTATGAAAAAGAGAAAAGTTTACTCACTAAAACGTGAAAAGAGACACAACAATCAGGGTAAGAAACAGCTGCATCATCAAAATCATATAAACCTGAACAAGGGGGAAACACAAACATGACTAATGATACATAAAGATTTATTTCAAAACATGCATTTATTTCAATTATTTTTATTCGGTCCCTTATTAAATATGAAAGTTTTTCACACAGCTGAAATCAATCGATCAACCAATAAATCAATCATTATTTTCAGAACCCCCAAAAAAATCAGTAAATATTTACTTTCATATATATTATTCAACATGTATTTAAAAATTAGATTTTTATAAAAAGAAATTCATTTAATCTATAAAATTAAGCTTATTGATTTAACATTTTAATTAAGATATAAAAATTGTGAATATTAACAAACATATGAAGATGGTTATTATTAATTAATTCATTTGTTAGCAAATATTTGAAAATAAAAAATATTTTTGTACAAATATTTTTGAAATATTTTTTCCAGTCTAAATGTATAAAGAATTATCTGTACCTTTCGGATGAAAACACGTCTGATGTTTATATCGTCCCATAAAAACGCCCCATCGCTGTAACCCGGACATCCTGAAGAAACATTTATATTTTGTTTTTATTTTACAAAAAACTTTTTTTTTTTAAATCACAATTATTTTAGTTCATAGATTTCTTTATAAGGAAAATTAAATAAGGCAATTAAAAAATATTTATAGAGCAAATATAAAAATTAATGAGTTTATATGATGATTTTGATCTCACACACAGACTTTTATACTTTTTCAATAATTACTAATCAAATGTACTTTTTTACATTCTTTTACAATATTAATGTCTCTTAACAAAACAAGTTTGTTACCTGCATTGGCCTCTTCGTAGCTTGGAGGCAAATTTTCAGGTGACACCTACAAAACAGACATACAAATAAATAAGTTACAGTGCCCTCCACAATTATTGGCACCCCTGTTTAAGATGTGGTCATGGACTTCTAAAAACAACATAAAACCCAAATGCAAAAAAGAAAAAAATCCAACCTTTCATTTAAGTACATAACTTTGGTGGTAAAAAAAATCACACATTTAGAAAAAAAAAGAAAAAAAACTTGAAATCATGTGTGCCACAATTATTGGCACCAAAACAACATAGAACCCAAATGCAAAAAAAGAGACAAATCCAACCTTTCATTTAAGTATATTACTTTGGTGGTTAAAAAAAATCACACATTTAGAAAAAAAAAGAAAAAAAACTTGAAATCATGTGTGCCACAATTATTGGCACCCCTAACAATTCCTCTGAAAAAAAAACAAAAAAAAAAATTTATATATATTTTTCTGTAGTTGCTAAGGTTGGTTAATTCATGATTTCCTGTTTCTCTGGGGTATAAATATGACGTGACACAGAGGCCTAATTCTCTTACCCATTTGTCAACATGGCAAAGACAAGAGAACACACCATTCAAGTAAGGCAGATGTGTGTCGACCTTCATAAGTCAGGCAATGGCTACAAGAAAATAGCCACTCGCCTTAACTTGCCGGTATCTACAGTCAAAGGAGTCATTAAGAAGTTTAAAACAACTGGAACAGTGACAAACAAGGCTGGAAGAGGTCCCAAGTTTATCTTACCACAACGCATAGTGAGGAGGATGGTAAGAGAAGTAAAAAAAATTCCCAAGCTCACCGTCACAGAATTGCATCAAAGAGTGGCATCTTGGGGTCACAGAGTCTCCAAAACAACCATCAGACGCTCTCTACATGCCAACAAGCTGTTTGGGAGGCATGCAAGGAAAAAGCCTTTTCTCACTAACACTCACAAACGTAAACGTCTGGAGTTTGCTAAGCGGTACTGGGACTTCAACTGGGATCGTGTGCTTTGGTCAGATGAGACTAAGATTGAGCTTTTTGGCAACAAACACTCTAAGTGGGTCTGGCGTAAAACAAAAGATGAGTATGCCGAAAAGCACCTCATGCCCACCGTGAAGTATGGTGGAGGATCTGTGATGCTG
Source organism: Silurus asotus (assembly GCA_024362625.1). Classification (NCBI taxonomy): domain Eukaryota; kingdom Metazoa; phylum Chordata; class Actinopteri; order Siluriformes; family Siluridae; genus Silurus; species Silurus asotus. Next base: position 3,313 of record MU551721.1, read on the forward strand.
TGGGCCTGTTTCTCTTCCAAAGGCCCTGGGAACCTTGTTAGGGTGCATGGCATTATGAACGCTTTGAAGTACCAGGATATTTTAAATAAAAACCTGATGGCCTCTGCCAGAAAGCTGAAGATGGGTCGTCATTGGGTCTTTCAGCAGGATAATGATCCAAAACATGTGGCAAAATCTACACAAAAGTGGTTCAGCAGTCACAAACTCAAGGTCCTCCCATGGCCATCTCAGTCCCCAGACCTCAACCCAATTGAAAACCTGTGGGGCGAGCTAAAGAGAAGAGTGCATAAGAGAGGACCCAGGACACTGGATGATCTAGAAAGATTGTGCAAAGAAGAATGGTCAAAAATCCCTCTCTCTGTGTTCTCCAATCTTGTGAAATGTTATAGGAGGAGATTAAGTGCTGTCTTGTTGGCAAAAGGAGGTTGTACAAAGTATTAACATCAGGGGTGCCAATAATTGTGGCACACATGATTTCAAGTTGTTTTTTTTTTTTCTAAATGTGTGATTTTTTTACCACTAAAGTAATGCACTTAAATAAAAGGTTGGATTTTTCTCGTTTTTTGCATTTGGGTTCTATGTTGTTTCTAAAAAAAGAAGAATTTTTTGAAGTCCACGACCACATCTTAAACAGGGGTGCCAATAATTGTGGAGGGCACTGTATATGTTCTAATCTTCCTTAATACATACTAAAGTTATTTATGAGATGTAAAGTTCTAAAAGTGTGTAAGTTTCAAATTCTAATAACTTATTATATTTGAATTAAATGTAAAAATAAAATGTTATAAATAAAGGTTTTAGACATTTATTACATGCAAACTGAGTATAAAATTGCAAGATTAAGACTGAATAGGTGTAAAGTTTTATCAGTGTTTAAGTATAATGTTTTAACATTTACACTATTAAGTTCTAACAACATGTAAAGGTTCTAGTAATGTGTAAGTGTAAAGTTCTAACATTAATAATAATTTAAGTGGAATTTATTTACTTTGTGCTATTAAGTTTTAACAAGGTTTAATTCTACATTTTTAACATTTGTTAAGTTTAATATTTCTTGTGATGAAATCAATTTCAGAAAAAAAACACTCTGATTTAATTAATTTCACTGACATTTGGTTCCACTTAAAAATATTTCCTTTTTACTATAAGAATATTTTAGCTCCTAGACTTTTTTTTAACCTGGTTTTTGTTTCTGTTCACACGTCAAATTATTTAAATTTCAGATCTTATTTTAAGCATTGTAATAAAATATATTCATAAAAAAACAAGATTGTTTCCATAAAGGAAACCAGAAAATAAACAGGATTTATTTCTCTTTTTTGAGAGACATTTGATTGTTTTTCTCAACATCAGCTTGTTCTGAATGTTACACCTGCTTGTAGTTCTGTTAGCAATAAAATTAACATTTTTTAAAACCCTCCGTTACAATTAGTTCTTTTTAATCCTTTACAATTTACTATTGTTGCAAATCATCATAAAATGTTTGACATTGTAATATATTTTGATTAAATAAATATGTTTAAAGGATTTACATAAACAAAGAAATCCTGACCTTCTTCTGTGCCATGTTTCCTTTTCCTTGTAAATGTCTTCGTTTTCTTAAAAAAACAATTACAATTTATTTTATTCCAGGTTTTATTTATCCATGATCCAGCATGTGTCCCTTCGCTCTGTACTGCCAGATTAACTCAGATTTTCATACAATCCTACTACAATAATCCCTGGAGAACATCTCACCCTATTCCCAGCAGTAGTGGTATATTCCACCTGCATCAACAACTGACAAGCATGTACCACTTTAAACAAAAAAGGGGGAGGTTTATATGAATCATCTGACTTTATTCCTTAAGAACTATTGAAGTACATGGGGAGGATCAGATAAGTACAGAAGAGAGGAGATAATGAGTTCATCTAAAGAAAAATCCAGAAAAGTCCTCGTTTCTTGTTCATGAACAAGAGCGTGTCAAATACAAAAACTCATCTAAAGTTCAATTTCTAGGGTTAGCAGTTCATACATACAATCTTCAGAAGGTTCTACAAGGGTTATTTGCATAATTGGTAGATTGGAAGATTTATTACAATATTTTAATTAGGAATTACTTCTTTTAAATCATTTTTTTCTTCTATTTTTCCCTCATTGATTTTGAAGATTGCGGCATCTGAAAGAAGAAACTGTGAGAGAAGGAAGAGAAAACTGCTCAGGCATTTCTTATTTCTTTATAACTCTGTGGAAGATTATAAACGGAAAACAAAATATTTTACAAAATATTCAGGCAGTTTGAGTAACATGAGAATTAAAATAATACAGATTTCCTACGAGAACCACAGGAGAATAGATTTCATCTGCTGAACACACTTTTCCCTTTTATAGACTTAAGATCGATGTAAATATCGCATAGCAAAGTTGTCTACTGCCAACACACACACACACACACACACACACACACACACACACACACACACACACCTCAATACACAGTTCCTGATAAAATACACTTTGAGGTCATACAGTCGTAATTCAGTGATAAAATCAAAGCAAAACACTTCCAGAAATGCAGTTATTCAGAAAACAGTGATGTAATCTTTTGAGATCTGTAGTGATAAATATACATTTATATTTTTTATTGAAGTCATAACAATATATGAACAGACTCAGTGAAAAATAATATAAATTACACTATTAAGTACATCTTTTTTTTGTATAAATTATGCTAGCGAACGGCTAGTTTCTATAATATTTCAGCAATGCCGTGTGCCTGAGCCTGACTAGCGTAGATAATGTTGATCAATAATGATCATTTGCACAAAGGGGAAATAACAACAGTTCAAAATGTCCTTTATAAGTAACAGGAAGGTCCCCAGGGTCCTAAAGCACACCATCGTGTTGAAGATCTGTGTACACTTTGAGGCAGGTACATGTGTGAAGGCTACATCGAGGCCAAGCAGCATCAAAAGAAAACTAGCTTAAATGTGTACACTTTCATGAAGTTTAAGGAAAACTGTTCAGAAGATCTGCATATGTTTGCTGATCGAAAAAGGTTTTTAACAACTTAAACATTTGTTCAGTTTAAGCTGTTTACGTTAGATTAATATTTTCTGGCACTTTTTCAGACGTCGATCCACAAATAACATTTTAAACAGATTTGGACAAATGTGTGAGTTCCCTGATAAAAACAATGTACATACCTTGATTCTAGTGACTTTTTAAACTAATTATTTTCATTACAATTTGCTGAATTAAATACTGATGAGCCACAGTGCTCCTGGGAGATGAAATGATGTTCACAGACGTACAAATACAGATACTGTGAAACACAAAGGAGAATTGAATCTGACAACAAAACCACAAGGCTAGCAAACCACTTTGGAGTGAAACATACTGTCCAGCCTCAGTCTCAATCCGAGCTCAGGGCTCCGACTGGATACTGACAAGTGGACTTTAATGAGCCCTGATCTAAATCCTATTCAACATCTATGGAACGAGAAGGAACTTGAAGTCTGGAGAAGACAAGCTCCAAACCTCAGCTAGATGGACCAATGTGCTGAAGAGTGATCCAGACTACCAGGTGCAGGAGTCTCTCCTGTCTGGTTTGTTTAAAATATAGAATAATTGTAGGGTGATTACTTTTTAACCGTTTTGAGTTACTTCAGAAAAAAATTTTAGTCCTTTTTTTTTTTTCATGAAGGGGCACCAACACATCTGTCCACATCTGAAACAATACAAAAAAATATTACAGAACATTTCCAAAATGATTTCCATTTGCTCCCCGTTTTAGAGCAAACGTTTTTGTTTGTTTATTAATTCCTAGAAATGGCTATGGACATGCTAGCTAGCATAATGTAACCTAGCAGCTCAGCTTATGGTTTAACATTAGCAGAATGTTCGTCTACATTAAACATTGTGTAGCATAAAACGTTTTTGTGAAGCACGGCAAAAAATGCAACACAGAATAGTTTCAGAGAAAATATTGTAATGCTTATGTTAACCTTGTTCTAGTCACATCTTAGGTTAGCGTATAGCTTAAAGACATTAGCTTGTGATTTTAAGTAAACAAATGAGACCTTGAATTGTTTTTGCAAATTCGGAAGCACGACACTGCTGAGGTTCTTTTACGTTACGATTCTGATTAAGAAGAAAAGCAGGCAGTTGGGTTTATAAAACATGCACGTAATAATATTCAAGCGATTCAAACTATTCATACATTTTAATACATTCTTTCCCTTTTCAAGGCAACAGTGTCATTTAGCACTTTAAAAAAATTGTAAAAGTAAAATCCCTTCTGTCTTTTTATTTATGAGTCGATGCGGAAGGCGGAAAGTTTCTCGGAGTGCAAACAGTTTAATGTCCTGAGATCTGGAAGACGTAAAAGTAATTTTGGGAAAATCTCTGCGTTGTTCGGTCGCTTTTGCACGAAGAGAGAACGCAGCGAGTCGATTAAATCGTCCTGTAACTTCTCCACAGCGGCCATGTTGGAAATCCCAGAGTGATCTGCAAAAGAAAAACGATTCAAATATTATGATTGTTTGAAAAAGAAAAAAAACACCATGATACCTGTAACAATTCATAACTATGACAATGTCGCTTTAAGCTAGCTTTAGAAATGTATGACTAGCAATGCTGGCGATTAGCATATAAAATGAAGTAATTTTTTTATAATCAGGTAATTATAATTGTAAAATATTTGTATATTTAGTTAATAATTTTTTTTTTTATTAATCTATAAGCTGTATATGTTCCCGGAAACAAGCAATTTAAATATATAGCATACTGATATAAACACAAAGCACCTGCAGAGACCAGCACTACGGCCATGAAGAGGGACATCTCATCTGACTCCAATCCCAGGATGCTTAGCTTCTCACTGAAATCGAACATGGCGTCCAGCAGCGTGCCCATACCCAGTGCCCTGAGAGACGCCATAGGATACGTCTGTCCGTTTAAAAACCTCACCGTTCGCTGTTTGACATTGAAGAGGGACGAAAATCTCACCATCAGAACCTGCGTGACGAACAGATTAGTACAAAATGTTAGCTGAGCATGAACAATGTTGTGTGGTTGTGTGTGTATGGTGTTGTTTCAGAGTCATGAGGTTTGTTTGGGAGTTATTTGGATGTTATGTGGTGTTTATCAGGTTGAGGTTGTTGTGTGATGTTATGAGGTTGTTTTGAAGTGGTTAGGGAGCTGTGAAGTTGTTTGACCTGGAAGGTTCCTGATTTGAGCAATCGGATCTGATCGTCTTGGTTAAGCATGTTGAATCCCGGGATGCTGCGAGAGAATTCCACCACGTCTTTAATTGCAGGACTGAAACAGTGAGAGAAATCGTCCCAGACCTGCTGAGTGGAGCGACCAGACGTGGAGACAGGAGAGGAATTTAAAGGACACGCCTAGAGAGAGAGAAAGAGAGAGAGAAAGAGAGAGCAAGAAAGAAAGAGAGAATAAATATACAAGATATAAGATCATTTGATGTACTTAAAGAAGTTCACACACCAGAACTTTAGCTCCAGCACTCAGACTCCAGGACTCCAGACTACAGGGTGCCTTTGTCTTGCTTTCACTTCCTGTGAGCTTTGGTGTGTGGTCGGTGTGTGTGGGCATGAATGAGCCCTGAGTGGGGCAGGATGATGGAGTCAATCTGCTGTCAGGAGGAATGGAGCAAAACAGAGACCCATGATTCAGTGAGGAACTAATGTTCTCATCGAGCATCTCCTCCTCCTTCACTACCACAGATGAGTAAAACGAGGCACTGACGACCTCCTCTGACACTAACGGGAGGCACAGAGGACTGGCTGTGGTTTTAATGGACAGGTCTTCTGAGGGTGTTCCTGAGTCAACATCCATGGTGGTGTTGGTGTTCATGTAGCTCTGCATTTCATCTAGGAGTCGCTGCTTCTCACGTTTTGGGATGCGACCGAAACGCACACCTGAAAAAGCAAAGGAATTCAAATATAGTTTTTAGGGGTTTTTTTAGAAGAAAAAATTATGAATCATTGCATTGATTATTTATTGATGTTTTGCTAATGAATTGATGTATTGTATTTTGTGCACGTATGTATACAGGTATAAACAAAAAAAAAACACTAGAGCTGTGTGTGTTTTAGAGATGAACAAATGATACAGAACTTTAAATCACACCTGGTGTTCCTGCCCTGTATCTTCTGTAGGTCAGAAGGTCAAACTTAAGGAGTAATGATGTCATCTAAAAAACTGAGTATCAAGAGTCTCGTGTGAGGAAGCTGTTCTGGTGTTTTTAATAAACTGATAAAATGCTGTGGTAGAACATTCTGACTTGAACTGGCAAAAGTATTAGGAGACCTGACGTTTTATAATCTGTATGTGGTTCTTCCACAAACTCTTAGTGCAAAGTTGGAGTCTACACAGCTGTATAGGACATCTTTAGATGCTTGAACTAGGAGATCCAAACTTGTTCCACCATGACAATGACCTATTGAACACCTTTGGGATGATAGTGAACTGTATGACTGCACCTCTGAGCTCACCTCCTCACCCCCTCACCTCTGACCTCACCTCCTCACCCCTTCACTTCCTCACCCCCTCACCTCCTCATTTCCTCACCCCCTCACCTCCTCACCCCTCCACTTCCTTACCTCCTTCACCTCCTTACCCCCTCACCTCCTCACCCCCTCACCACCTCCCCACCCCTTTACTTCCTCACCTCTTCACCTTCTCACCTCCTCACCCCCTCACCACCTCCCCACCCCTTCACTTCCTCAACTCCTCACCCCCTCACCTCTGACCTCACCTCCTTACCCTCTTACTCCTCACCTCCTCACCCCCTCACCTCTGACCTCACCGCCTCACCCCTTCACTTCCTCACCTCCTCATCTTTTCACCTTTTCACCTTTTCACCTCCTTACCCCTTCACTTCCTTACCTCCTCACGTTACCTACATCAGCACCTTTACCAGACTTTACTAACACTATTGTAGCTGAATGAGCATAGAACGAGCACATCATTAGCTTCTGCAAGATGTTCTTCACACTGAGATTCCTCATGCACTTTGGTTTAATATAAAAGTTCTGACCGTCTCTGGACATGCCGACTGAGAGACACTTCTTGAAGCGACAGTGCTGGCAGCGGTTACGGTTCATTCTGATGATCAGACACTTTTCCTTCTTCACGCACATCTTGTAGCTGATGTTCTGCTGGATGCTGCGTCTGAAGAAACCCTGACGAGAGAAATGTGAGAAAATGTGACGAAAAACTCATGAGCACATTATACACTTACTCAAACACACATCAGCGTCATCACAGTTGGAGAGGGGCTGTGTGTGTGTGTGTGTGTGTGTGTGTGTGTGTGTGTGTGTGTACCTTGCATCCCTCACATGCGTGAACTCCGTAGTGAAACCCCGAGGCGACGTCTCCACACACTTTACACAGCAACACCATGCCACCCGCCTCTGCTCCAGAAACAAAATCCAATCAGTCCCAATTAATTACACTTTTAAAAAAGGTAAATAAATTTGTCTTTATTATTAATTAATTCATAATTATTTTACACACTTGGCACATTTATTAGTATTTAAAAAAACAATGCAAAACGATTACTTAATTCTTTAAATCTTAACTAATTTTATTTAGAATTTATTTTATCTTATATGCATTCAATTATATTTAAAAAATCTTGATTTTCTTCACAGTATTTATTTATCCGAGGCGTCTCAATATGGTTGAGCTTTTCATGTAATAAGAAGCGTCTCGAGGATTTGACTCACTGGTAAAAGCAGTGCATGACCTCGTTCCTGTGAGCAGTTTGGTTCTCTGGCCTGATGATGTAATGTTTGTGCTGCTCAGTTCGGGGAACTGGAAGATGGGTTTAGATGAAGAGGAAGTGCCTGTGGTGAGTTTTGGGTCACTGCTTTGTTTTGACTTTGTTTCTGCTGTGTTTCTGTGTTGAAGGTCGCAAGAGCTTTCCTCTGGAGAAGAAGGCTGGGACTGAGAGGAAGGGGAGAGAGTCTGATATCCGCTAGACGGACTGTCGGGACTCGAGCTGGAACAGGCGTACAAGATTACTCCTGTTCCTAAACACACACACACACACACACACACACACACACACACACTAATAAAAATAACACCAATATTCCGTGTTTTCTAAAGTATTTTCAATGTTTTTAGTTTGAATGATGTCACATGGTCTGAAGTTTAATGCTGATATATCAGTTTCACATCCCTTAGACTTCCTGTGGTGTGGTTTCTGACTCTGTATCAAACACTGCTATCTACAAACATGGACAATACATCAATCAGCCTTACAGGAGGTGTGGCCTAAAGTCTGGAGGCGGGGCATACATGTTAGTCTAAGTAAAGGGGGCAGGTATATAAATAATAATGAAACTGCTGAACTGAAAGAAAAAAAGACAATACGCTCAAAAAATTAATAAAAAGAAGAAATAGATCAGTGTAAAAGGGGAAAACAAGGAAAAAACTGTAGGTGCAAAAACATGTTTTACAATTTATTATTATCATCATTATTTTCATAATAATTATTATTATCTTCTTCTTCTTCTTCTTTCAGCTTCTCCCATTAGGGGGCGCCACAGCAGATCATCCATCCCCATCCCCCCTGTCCTCTACATCTGCCTCTTTCACACCAACTACCTGCATGTCTTCCCTCACCACATCCATAAACCTCCTCCTTGGTCTTTTTCTTTTCCTCCTTTCTGGTGTCTCCATCCTCAGCATTCTCCTACTGATATACCCCATGTTCCTCCTCTGCACATGTCCAAACCATCTCAATCTCACCTCCCTCACCTTGTCTCCAAAACATCCTACATGTACAGTCCCTCTAATAAACTCATTTCTAATCCTGTCCATCTTCGTCACTTCCAACGAAAACCTCATCATCTTCAGCTCTGCTACCTCCAGCTCCACCTCCTGTCTTTTACATCATAATTATTATCATAATAAAATGCCCTGATTTAATAGTAATTTGTGAAAATAAATAAAAGAGTGGAAAATAAAAAAGAAATACAAATAAAACACAAAATAAGTTGAAAAACACAGAAAAAATATACAAAATAAACAAATAAATAACGACACAGTGACGTAATAGATACAGAAAAATACATGTGTGTGTGTGTGTGTGTGTGTGTGTTATTGTTCATGGATCCAGAGGAATGTTCCCGTATTCCTAGAAAGCGGGGTGGGCGTGGCCTGCACGGAAAACACGGCGTTGTAGATCCGCTTTACTCCTGGCTCACGTGTCTAAGCCCCGCCCCCATGTCCGGCTACTCCCGCTATCCCCCCCACGGGTCACGTGTACACGTCTCGCTCCGCCTGAAATCTGATCCCCTAGTCACGTGTCCTAGCACTGAATAAACTGCGGCTGGCCCCCCTCGCGTGACGTCACGCTCGGACATAAGGGGAATGCAGCCAATGGGATCCGACCACGTCACCACATCACGCGTCCAGGGGAAGGACTGATTTTTTTAATATTTTTTTTATAAAGCCCACAGAGATAAAAGTGAGTGAATATTTCATGCAAGACCTTCTATACCACACATACTGATAAATATATGTTAACGTCAAAAGTCTGTGCACCCCTGACAATCACACCTTGGGTTAGATGGTCAGATGTTGAGCGTCTCATTCCAGATTTATTCTCCCTTGAACAATTATAATAATCTACACCACTTTTCTGGGAAGGCATGCTGTAAGATTTTGGGACATGGCTGTGGGGATTAGTGATTAATCATCTACAAGAGCATTCAAAAGATCAGACTGATGTTGGAAATGCCGAGGAATAAAAAAGTGTAGATTTTTTCTGTGGAAAAATGCACATGGGCATCACAAGCAGATGTTCACAGACACACACACACACACACACACACACACACACACACACACACACACACACACACACACACACACACACACACACACACAAATGCTGAAACATGTCCAGAACTTTTCTCACACCAGAGTATAATAATATAATGATGATGATGATGATAATAATAATAATAATAATAAAAATAATAATAATGGAGAATGAGTATGTCTCCACTCTGTGCCTGCTACAATGAAGGAAGAAATAAAGTTGTGAAAATAAAGAAATAAAGGATTGAAAAGAAAGAAAAGAAAAGAAAAGAAAAGAAAAGAAAAGAAAAGAAAAGAAAAGAAAAGAAAAGAAAGAATAAAGGAGTGAGCTGAAATAACTTCGGGTTTAATTTTTAACTCAATTCCTTGAATTTGGATTAGAAGTAAAGTCATGTAGATTTCTGTAAATGATTGAAGGTCTGGTTGAAGGTCGTGTGTATGTACAGTAGGTGTGTGTATATAAAACGCAGAGAAATAGTAAAGTCTTCAGTGTACAAGAATCTGATCCCCACCAGCTACAAATTCACTCCATAAATTTAATGTGCAGAAGGTTGGAAGATAAACGAGAGCATGTGGGAACGCTGCTGCTGTTCCTTTCCCTCTGACCCACTGACCGCTGAAACACATCCATTCCCTTATAATGAGTCAGAGGGATGTGTATGGTGAGCCAAATGGGTCACTGATCACCAGCTTGTTAATGTTCCTTTGTGTCACATGATGCTGTGAATGGGGGAAAGGCAGAGCTGAATTCAGGATTAAGGGTAAAAGTGACATCAGTGTAGAAGAGGAAAAGTTGAGAGTTCAGTTATGCAGCACAAAAAGTTTTTTAAAGTAGAAGAATTGAAGCACATTTTATGTTCCAGTACAACATTTGAGTATTATTGATTATAAATGATTATTTATTAATGTTTAGTGGAAGTTATGTATTTCCCATCCTACTCGTTTGACAGTCCAGTGTTTGAGATTATTTGTTATATAATGAATATGTTACTGCGGTGGTGTAGTGTGATGTCGGTGTCCTGACTGTGTGATCCTCACGTACTGTAAATGAACATCGCTCTACCAGATTCCATTTACATTTAAAATAGACTACAGGAAAGTTCTGTGATTAATCATACTGCTTGTGTTCCAGCAGGAACTCTGAGGAACTCCAGGAACAGGTCTGGGAAACGACACCAATCAGGAAAGGTTTATTTTTACATGCTTGCTGTCCCTATTTGCGCTCCACACACAGGCTGTATTAATAATAGAAAGGAAGGCGGAGGAGTCGCTCTTGGGAATCACGCATGGCACGTGGCTCCTGGAGCTCCGCCACGTGAGGAGAGGGAGGGAGAAGGAGAGAGAGAGAGCAATGAGAAAACAAACCCAGGTTAGAAACCACAGGCCTGGTCCTAAAGCAGGAAAATGGATCAACCACCATCAGTGTTTCATTCCAATACACAGGTCAAAGTTCACGTCTCTGAACTATTTACTGATGTTCTGATACACAAAGTAGGAACAAACGTCTCTGCTAATTAATGCGCTGATGGTGACCTTCATGAAGGACTCGTTATGGTTTGATTAATGTTTGGCGTGTGATTATAACGAGCTGAACGAGAAAAGGAAGAGACAGAGAAAGTGTGTGTGACTTCCTGTTATATTATCCAGGACATCATTATGGAATATCTGTGTGTTATTAATGAGTTTTCTTTTTTCCTCTTTAGCATTAACACCTGACCTCAGCTCAGTGTTCAGTCGCCTCCTCAGGCTTTTATCTTCAGGTGTTAATTCAGTACACATGATTTCCCTGCTGAGGAACCCACACTCTGACTCTAGAACACAGTACTGGTTCCAGCTCGCGCCGTGAGCCTTCAATTTATCATTACACTGGACATGGAGACACAGTTTCCTTTTCTTCTCTCCCATCATTTATCAATAAACACTGTTTTTATAATAATATCTAAAAAAAAAACCACCACCAGTGATCTTTTAAAATCAGAAAGAGAGAGAGTGAGAGAGACTGAGAGAGAGAGAGAGAGAGAGAGAGAGAGAGAGAGAGAAAGATAGAGAGAAAGAGAAAGAAAGAGAGACAGAGAGAGACAGAGAGAGAGAGAGAGGGAAAGAGAGAGTAAGAGAGAGAGAGAGAGAGAGAGAGAGAGAGAGAGAGAGAGAGAGAGAGACACAGAGAGAGAGAGACAGAGAGAGAGAGAGATGTATATTAGTAGTAAAAGATGTCATGGCCACAATATTAGGAACAGTGAGTGATTGATTGTTTTCTTTTAAAAAAAATATTAATCTTAATTGATATTAATTTTACTTTTTTGTTAATTTAATTCTATTGGTATTTTATTCAATTAATTTTGTGTTTAACTTTTACACTATTTGAAGTGTAACTTCAACACTGAACCGATCTTAGTGCTGGAATATCAGATTTACAAAAAAAAAAAGATAAATTTAACAATCTGAACTTCATTAAAGGCATAAAAGATAATAAGATGTTATTTTAGACACAATACAGACGAGCACTTCAGGGTTTCAGGTCGTGGTTGAGGGAATCACTGGAACACACAGTTTTACATTGTTGTGTTATTGTTGTGCAGCATGTCTGTAGATTTTGTTGTTTAGATTTTTAGCCATGTCTCATTTTATATGAAATTTCTCACTTCAATTATTTTTTTACTAACAAGTAAGTAATTGTGGTTAAAAAAGATGTTTACACGTGTAAATGTTTACAGGTTATTATTTGATAAAAAGCTTTTATTTAATTTTGAAAAAAATGTGCATTTTTTTAAATTATTATTATTTTTAAAAAATGTAGAATTTTTTTACCACTGGAAAAGTTATTATAAACTTACACATGGCATTTTTAATGAAATGATAGAAAGAAGTAAAGAAACGAGGTATTTACAGGGTTTGTGAACAGCTTCTCACTTGTGCTTCATTAATTAAAGGTTTCTATCAAATAATTACACTAATGACTTTAATTACAATGAATTGATTTGTCACTAATGTCCTCAATTTATCTTCATAATCAGATGTAGATGTTTCTCCTCCCTGTGTTTCAGTAAATGATCTTTACATCAAACTGAGCAGAAATGCTGAACACTGCAAGCGGACACAGTGACGTCAGAATTCATCATCATCATCATCATCATCATCATCACCATCACCATCATCACCATCATCATCATCATCACTTACCCGAGCTGATCTCCATGCTGTGTGATGATCAGGAAGAAGCTTAGACACAGAGACTGAATCCTCCTGCACGCGTCCAGGTGCGCTCGAGCTCTTCATGACGCGCCGATCGGGTTCAAGTCGAATGCACGCGCGCACCGAGGAATTTTACCGAGCTGAACCGGAAATAGAAAAGAAAAGAAGAAAAGAATAGAAGGAGAGCTGCGGAGTGTGTGGTGCAGAAACCTCCAGGAGGAGGAACAGTATGAAAACAGCGCTCTGTGTGTGTGTGTGTGTGTGTGTGTGTGTGTGTGTGTGTGTGTGTGTGTGTGTGTGTGTGATGTACAGTAGCCAATTTCGTTTCCTAGAATTGCAATTACCGGAAAATCCTGCAGTGAACACACACACACACACACACACACACACACGGTAATCAGGGTTCTCCCTTCCTCGAGTCCTCTCAGATGTTCTCTCTCGGGGTGTGTGTGTGTGTGTGTGTGTGTGTGTGTGTGTGATTCTCACGTTTTCATTGGCCTTTTTACATGTGATAGATGCCCTACTGACACACATATCATGCAAATATATGAAAATTGTATGCAAATACACACCAGGGAACAGGCCCTGAGGCGGAGCTTAGATTACACCAAACCACGCCCACTACCCAGTCCTTCCTCTAGTGGCAGAAAGAGGGAGCGCACAATCTATCACACAAAACAATTCGATATAAATTTTGTATTTAACTCACCTAGTGGTTAATGTTAGTAATAAAAAACCCAAAATGCATCACTTTACCCAGAATTCCTTCATTTGTCTTTATTTAAAAAAAAAAAAAAAAAGAAAACTTTACTTTAAAATGTAATCTTAGATGATTTGAGTGTTGTATATATTATATAATCTAATTTGTACAACTTATTTGTTGATCTTATTTTATTACTTTTTACAAATATTGTAAATGTATTTCATATTCAATGTGTTTTGTAGAATCCTATTCTTTATGCTCCTGTAATCATTTCCCCTTCAATTTATTCAACTTACTTCATTTCATGTTTATTTGTGTTGCGCTTTTAACAATGAACATTGTCTCAGAGCAGCTTTACACAGATAATGTGGTGATTAAAATGAAGATGTTCTTTATAAGTGTAAGTTTCTCCCTGATGAACAAGTCAGTGGAGACTGTGGTGAAGGAAACTCCCTGAGATGCAGAAGGAAGAAACCTTGAGAGGAACCAGACTCATGAGGGAACCTCATCCTCATCTGGGTTCCACCGAATGTCCATTTATTACAGATAAACGATGTTGAGGTGCAGATTATACATTTTATCGAAAGTGTTGATCTAATTTTAATGTTATTTACCATTGAAAATAATTACCGCTAAAACAAACCATAAATAATAAACAGCAGCATGCCAATTTAATGACTATATTAATGTCAGAATTTTATTTTATTTCATCTTTATTAAATGTTTCTATTTTTATATATCGATTTTATCTTTTTATCTTTTTTTAGATATTTTATCTTTCATTTAATCATGACGTAAATTGATTATTATCATTATTATTAACATCAATATTATTATTATTATTATTATTATTATTATTATTATTTATTTATTTATTTATTATTATTATTAATAGTAGTAGTATGAGTAGTATAATGTCGCCATCTGCTGTCCACTACTGAGATTGCAAATAAATGAAAACCCCTATAACTGTACTGTATTAGTTTCTATAACACTGTTACTAATATAAACTATTACTATAACAGGATTAGTAAATGCTGTATTGATTATTAAAGCATTGTGTATTAAAAGTATATGTATTACTGTAATATGTATTAATTTATGCTTCATTGTATATTTAGCTCATTATGATTAGAGTTTCAGAATCCAAAAGACAGGAGGTGGAGCTGAAGGGAGCAGAGCTGAAGATGTTGAGATATTCGTTGGAAGTGATGACGATGGACAGGATTAGAAATGAGTTTATTAGAGGGACAGCGCATGTAGGACGTTTTGGAGACAAGGTGAGGGGGTGTGATTGAGATGGTTTGGACATGTGCAGAGGAGGAACATGGGGTATATCAGTAGGAGAATGCTGAGAATGGAGACACCAGGAAGGAGGAAAAGAGGAAGACCAAGGAGGAAGTTCATGGATGTGGTGAGGGAAGACATGCAGGTAGTTGATGTGAAAGAGGCAGATGTAAAGGACAGTGGGGGATGGAGACGGATGATGAAGAAGAAGAAGAAGAAGAAGAAGAAGAAGAAGAAGATTTATAACAAATAATAATAATCCTGTGTATAAATACTTAGTAATGAAAAAATTCTGATAAAATACTGAATAATTAGACAAACTACAAACTGGGGGTTATTATTAAAACAACATATAATAAATATTACAGAATGAATGAATGAATGAAATGAATAATAATAATAATAATAATAATAATAATAATAATAATGATAATAATACTAATATTACTACTACTACTACTACTACTACTACTACTACTACTACTACTAATAATAATAATACAATACCCAGGATTCCCCAGAGTGAATATGGAAATTAAGATCAGTACTGGAAGTTTAGCCACGCCCCTAAACAGCTATTAAATCAGCACAGTGATTGTAAAGTGGGGGGATTTAGTAAAATTGGGATTAAAGCACAACTCAGAAACAGATTATTGCTGAGGAGATAAAATTATTACTAATAGAACTGCGAGATGATTTATTTTATTTATGTATTTATTTTGCAGGAGGCTAGATAGCATTTAGCAACTGTACGTTAAACATTGTTATTTTTCACTTCCTGTTTTTTTTACATAGACCGATTTCCACCAATCAGAGAACTCATTGAAGCAGCGACGACCAATCAGAAGGATTTCCAACTGCAGAGCTTCAGAGAAGAAAATGACTTCCATATGTGTTCCAAAGACAAACAGACCATTTACACTCCTCTCTCTCTCTCTCTCTCTCTCTCTCTCTCTCTCTCTCTCTCTCTCTCTCTCACATCATTTGGAAATTTCTGGGTTTTTTCCTTAATCAGAGCAGCCTGGCACTTTCTGGCTCCTGAACAAACTCTCTGTAACTCAATCAGTGTGAGAACAAAAAAAAACAGAGAAAAAGAAAAAGAAAGAGAGAGAGAGAGAGAGAGAGAGAGAGGGAGGTAAAGCTAGACACACAGATGGAAGTAAAAAGAGACAGAAATAGATAAAGGAGGAATTGTGAAAGAGAGAAAGTGAGAGAGAAGGAGAAAGAGAAAGAAAGAAAGAAAGAAAGAAAGAAAGAAGGAAGGAGAGGTGGAGGTTTGGAGAAAAGCGGAGAAAATAAATGTGACATTAATGACAGCTGACAGGAAAAGTTCAGTGCAGGTTCATGATGACATCATCGACCGAGAGGAATCTCACACACACACACACACACACACACACACACACACACACACACACACACACACACACACACACACTGTACATCTGTATATATGTTGAACACAAACATCTCGCTTTACAGGGCCGTTATAACATGTAGTACAATATGCTCTTTATGTGTGTGTGTGTGTGTGTGTGTGTGTGTGAGTCTAACACACACACACACACACACACACACACACACACACACACACACACACACACACACACACACACACAACATCAATCTCAGTAGACAGGAACAGTGAGCTCATTACAGGCAGTGCTGCTGATTAAAACCCGACGCCCCAAACACCATCTCTCTCTCTCTCTCTGTCTCTCTCTCTCTCTCTCTCTCTCTCTCTCTCTCTCTCTCTCTCTCTCTCTCTATCTCCCTCTCTCTCCATCACTCCCTCTATTGCTCTCTTTCGAACAATCTCTCTTTTCTGTCTCTGTGTTGTAGATCTCATGTAAGCTTTGACCTCTTTCTTTCTTTCTTTCTTTCTTTCTTTCTTTCTTTCTTTCTTTCTTTCTTTCTTTCTTTCTGATCACCTTTTAAGCTTTCTTCACTGTAGCTTTTCTTTCTCTCTACCCCCATCTTTGCGGTTCTTCTTTCACTTTCCAAACAGGGCCCCATTTTATGTTTCCAGAAAATATTCCACTCGGTTTTATTTCCTGTTTCAGTTGCACTCTCTCTCTCTCTCTCTCTCTCTCTCTCTCTCTCTCTCTCTCTCTCTCTCTCTCTCTCACTCCATCCCTTTCTCTCCATCTCTCTCCATCTCTCCATCCCTTTCTCTCCATCTCTCTCTCTCTCTCTCTCTCTCTCCATCTCTCCATCTCTTTCTCTCCATCTCTCTCTCTCTCTCAGACACAGATGGTGAAAGCAGCTATAAATATTGTATTCAGTATTTATGTGTTTATAAGGAATAATGTTACAATCATAATCTCAATTTATAATAACGAGTTTTACATCATTTCCATTCTGTTCAGCAGATCAATACACACACAAACACACACTCACACACACACACACACACACACACACACACACACACACACATACACTTAGACACTTAGTGTTAGTAAAGTCGGGTACTGAAACAGGTGAGAAGGTGAGAAGGTCTGGGGTGCAGTCAGTGTTCACATTCATTCTTTAATAGGGTTGGAGATCTATAGCATCTATAGATCTATAAATCTTCCATGAAATCCAACCAGTTGAAAGCAGATCTTCATGGATTTGGCTTTGTGTACAGGAGTATTGTCGTGCTGGAACAGATTTGGGTCTCGTATTTTAAATTAAGGCAAAATTTCATGCTTCTGCATCCAAAGTCTGGGTTTGTGTGACAGTTTGGAGAAGAACCACATATGGGTGGGAAAGTCAAGTGTCCACTATTGGCCTTATGTGAGTTTATGAGTGAATGAATTAAAAAAGAGGAGTCAGTGAAGGAGGAGTGAAGGATAAAGGAAAAGAAAAGGGAGACTGAATGAGTGAGTGAGAAAGAAGGAGTGAGTGTGAAGAAGAGGTAGTTAAAATAGGATGAAAAAGAGTGAGAGTCAGGGAGAAGGAGGAGTGAATGAGAGAGAAGAGGAGGAGTGAATGAGAGAAGAGGTGGAGAGAGAGGAAGGAGGAGTGGTGCGTGTGTTTCTTTTTATCCATGCAGTGACTGACTCTCTCAATTCAGCTCAACTCACACACTCCCTTGCTCCACTCGTCTTTTCTTTCATCCCTCCGTCTGACTGTCTACGCTCGGTGAGTCTCTCTCTCTCTCTCTCTCTCTCTCTCTCTCTCTCCAACTCACAGACACACACTCAGACACAGACACACACACAGACACACACACACACACACACACACACACACACACACACACGTGTGCACACTACAGAGTATGTTGTTTGGTCATTTAAATAGTCATGGAGTGTGTGTGTGTGTGTGTGTGTGTGTGTGTGTGTGTGTGTGTCTGTCTGTCTGTCTGTCTGTCTGTCTGTTAAACAGTTATTGTAAAAGAGTGACAGCTGAGACACAGAAAACTGGTGAGATGGACAAACAAACAACTGACCTTAAAGTGAAAGATGGACAGATTGACAGAGTGACAGAATGAAAGACAGACAGAAGGATAAACGTGGAAAAAAACATTGTCGAGAGACGAGTGACGAAATGAAAGGATTCAGATACAAAACTTCCCAATTGTTCTGCTGAAGATAAACAGAATTGCATGCTAGTATTATTAGCATATTAGCCTGATCATCTGACAGAAGTGTTTGCTGCCTGAACATTCAGAATTTCACACGCACACTGTGACACACACACACACACACACACACACACACACACACACACACACACACACACACACCTCACCAAGGTCAGATCGCACTATTATTGTTGTGAGCTTTGCCTTTTATGGAGTTTTGTGGGCGTGGCTAAACGTAAACCATCACACTTGGTCATTTAAGTCTGAATGGTTTTCATCAACATGCGAGTGCTGAACATCTGGAGGGAATTTGTACTTTGGTTTCGTAAACAAATCGTCCATTCTGTTTTCAGGTCTGACAGATGAATTAAAATAAAACTTTAAATATAAATGTATATTTGTAGCTTAATAATTATGACAGCTGTTACTCTGGTGCTTATAATCATTAAATTGACATAATAGAATGATGAAATGAGCTAATTTGCATATTTGAGATATCATGAAAGCAGATCCTTTGCTGGGTGTGTGATGGACAGGAATATTCACATTATCATTAATTACACATCAGCTAAAGTTATCACTGAAAAAAGGTCATAATATTTAATATTAAAAAAGGCATTAAAAATATAAACAAAATAAATAAAATGAATAAAATTAACTGATAAAAAAGTGTTTTTTAGATAAAAATCTTGTTTGAACCTTTTTTAGCGCTTGTTTAATTTAAGTTATTATTACGGCTCCTGCTGAAACCAGAAACGTGTTTTAAAGCTTTATTTGAAAAGATGTCTGTAAATAGCGTGAGTGAGGAATAAAGGCGAGAAAACACACACAAAGGACACTGATAAAACCTGTCACACACTCAACACACTGTGAATAAACTCATTTAGAAATCTGTCATGTCCGTCTCCGTTTCCAAAACGTCCCCTGAACACCATCAAGGACACGAAACACACCTGCATCAGGTTTGTAGCGGTGTGTGTGTGTGTGTGTGTCTGTGTGTCTGTGTGTGACGTGTGTGTGTAGCGGTGACACTTCAGAGTGCTGAAAGTGTAAAACATAACCTGACATCATCTTTGATAATAATCCAATATTTATAATAATTTTTAGTTTTAATGGCAATATTACACACACACACACACACACACACACACACACACACACACACACACACACACACACACACACACCTAATTTACTCAGTAACAACAAAACTGTTTTTATCATTTTTGATAATAAATATTTGATAATTATTATTACTGATCATGTTCTAATGATTATATTTACATAAAATATGTAATATTTAAATTAGTAAAATATATTATGAAATGATAACTAATACAAATGTGAAATTATTGATTATGTGTAATTATTTTAAACGTTTTCAAACAGAATTAGACCTGAAATTATTAATTGAATCACATGATCTTTGATCTAATATTGGTTACATATTGTAACTGTTCATGTGCTTTATCGCGTGTTGATAAACACATCTGCCATTAACTAACCAAAACTACGTAAGGCAGATGAAACACACTTATCTGCACCCACAGAAACTCCAAAAACTTTGGTTTCCACACAAATGAGCTCTTTCTCCATTTAGAAGCAGCTGAACTTATAATTGATTTAGACAGCTAGTCTTAATTTATCTTAGAGTTCACTGTGCAGATAATTAAAATAAATATGTAAATGTGATACTCAAGAGCATAAATCTGAATATAAAAAATAGCAGAAATTCACTGACAATTGTACGATTTAAAGTCAATTGAAGTGCATCTGTAAATATACAACCACATGCAAATATCCTTTATTTTTTATTACTTTGTGGTACATTGTGTAAATGCTCATGTGAATGATTTCCAAATAAATTCATTTGCATCCAGTTTGATTAATGAGACAATCAAGTCCTCACCATCACATGGTCCTGATAAAATGTGTGTTTGTTAGAATCGGGTTCAGGTGTAACGACGCATTAATTCATTAACTACAGTGGCAATACTGGAGAGTGGAACGTCCTTATAAGGAAACCAACCTGAGAATGTGTGCATGTAGGATTTTTAATGTAAAGGCTTTAAGTCATCACAGTAAATCATGGTGTTTGCAGTTGGCATTCAAGATTAGCATCATACTGCTTTTTTTTTTTGTAATGAATGAAGGTGGCTTTAAGCAAAAAATGCTGTCCGTCTCCTTCATGTCTCTGTTCTTTACTCGTCAATCGACACTGAGCTCTTTTCATCATTCCTCTATACACACACACACACACACACACACACACACACACACACACACACACACACACACACACACACACACTATATACATTCCAGCCACGGACACACACTCCCACTGAGAGTATCATGTCCGCCTGTGTGAAGCGTCTCTGCACTTCAGAAAGTTCTACAACTTGGGGTTTTATTTCAATTGCTGTTCAGACGTATATTTACTAAAGATTATGCAAACATCCTGATGATTAACAGATTTATTAAGACTTTAAACATCTTTGTGAACAAAAGTTTAACATTTTATTAGCTAGCTTTAATCAAATCATTTGCCTTAACTGTGCTAACGAATTCCTTTCCAGCTTCAGCACTGATTCAGTTTGTATCCTAAAAGTAAATGTGCTTAGCACGCGGCTAAATTTACCACAACATAATTGGTACAGAAGTTAACTCCATCTCCTGAGGCATTAAAACTCGCTACACCCCAAACCCCTCTGTATCAATCAAAATATAGATTCTAAATGATGCTGTTTGAATCGTAATCAGTCTGATTCTATTCACGTTGCACATTCACGTGAATGACTGAAGCTCCGCCCAGAGCACCCACTAATTCAAGGTGACAGTTACTTACATGACCATACAAACAAAAGGGCTAAATTTTCTGTTCGATTTCAATAAAGATGGTTATAAATGAGAATAAAATTAATTAATTTAATATATTTGTTTTAAGCAGAAAGGTCAAAGTTCATTACCATCATGTAGAGGAGATGCAAGTGCATAAAAAAAGTTTATTTGATACAAACAACAATGCAAACAATCCAAAAATTAATCCTAGGGCATTATTGAACAGAGAACGAGAAAACCTGTGGATGAGGCGACAAAACTGAACTTAAAGAAATAAAGGGGTGTGTCTATAAACACATGAAATAGACAAAATAAATACGAGCTATCATGAACCCCGAATAGTGGAGTCATTATATAAAACCAAGCAAATGAAAAAATACTTGTGATGGACATGAACACAGAAGTGCACCACTCATTTTTCAAAAGTCTCACTTTTGTCTCACTCAGCACATTAAAGGGGAAAAATCTAACAATTACTTTTGGAATATGTGATAATTTGGGTATATTCTGTTATCAGGTCATTTTTATTGACAGAAAAATGTTTTATGAATCATTTTTAAGAAGAGAAATATAAAGGCTAAATAACGACATGAAGAAAATCGTCAAAAAGTTCACTTAGATCCCTCATAAGAACATAATGGCAAGATACATTTTCCTTATTTTTCCACAATAAAAAAAAAGTCGTTATTAAACACCTGATTAAACACGTGTCATGGAACCCACCACTGCACTTAAACATATTTACACACGCGTTCAAGTCACTTTTACGGCGTAACGACCTTCATAAATTGGAGTGACTGTGCTCCGGCTATGAGCGAATCATAAACGTGCCGTTTTTTTCCTTAAAAAAAAAAAAAGGATTTCTTTACAGCCTGCACGGGTAATTATACAGAGTTGAAATTCAGCCTCTTTATAGAATTAGCAATGAATCAGAAATTTGACAAATTCAAATATATATATATTTTTTTCTAAAGTTCAGATATATTATATGCCCCAAAGTATTGAGACCTGACTTTTTCAGCTATATGTGCTTCTTCCACAAAATGTTAGCACTCGAATATATTTAGATGCAGGAACATGAAATTTTTAACTAGGATATCAGCTCCATAATGATCTGCTTTACATGGGTTGGAGATCTCCTGCTATAGAGCTCCAACCGAGTTTAACAACTTTGAGATGAATGTAAACACTGACTGCACCCCAGACCTCCTCACCTTCTCACCTACATAACTACCTGTCTTTACTAAAACTCTTGTGGCAGAATGAATCTCCACAAAAGCTAGTGGAACATCTTTCCAAAAGAGTGGAGCTCATTATAACAGCAAATAGAGAATAAATGTGGAATGGAAGGTTAAAAAAACACACACTGAGTCTTCTAGGCAACATCATTAGTTATTTTCAGAATTGTAAAGAACCATCATTAAACAAAAGTTTAAGATCCGTATACAACCCAGGACACAGTAGAATCCTCTTCGGGTTTCCTCAATTCATTTGAAAGCTACATGGAACACTTAGTAATAGGATTTTACTTAAAACTGACACAGAGGAGCAAACAGCAAGACCAACAGTATACATCTGCACTATAACTTTAGATTAAGGATCTTTTTAGAATATTAGTAAGTTTCTAGGTGGAACACTTTTATCAGTTCCACTTAAGAAACATTCTGAAGATGTTTTTTTTCTGAAACGCTGCATCTAAAAACACCATGAAACATTTAGATTCCAACCAATCAGTCCACATAAGGAACAAACAATTAGGAATAAGGCTCTTGCTGCCAGAACCTGGTGGGTTCCAAAAACTGTAGATCAATTAGATCTTATGAATGAAACAAAAAAGCAACTGGAAAAAAACATTTTAAAAGGTTCTCAATTTAGTTCTCAGTTTAGAAAACAAGCTGGACTGCATGTTTTCAGGTTTTAACCAAAAACGATGTCCTTCTAATTATGGAAATATGTGAGAAGTTTGACCCTGTGGGGACTTCTGGCTGGTCCTTATAAAATGTGTGTGTGTGTGTGTGTGTGTGTGTGTGTGTATGTGTGTGTGTGTGTGTGTATGTGTGTGTGTACTCTTCTAAAAATCCTGATTTACTGCCCTTATTTTGTCAGTATGATTACTCGCCCTGAGCTCAGGCTTTTCCAGACACGTTTTTGTGTGTGTGTGTGTGTGTGTGTGTGTGTGTGTGTGTGTGTGTGTGTGTGTGTGTGTGTGTGTTGTTTTTATAGCAGAGTTTGACTGAGTCATTTTTGTTGGACTGAAATGTGTAAAACTGAAGTCATTAGCGAATGTAAAAAGTTCCCTCTCCACACCTGGCTGAAAGCGTTGCTTGTCATCTCACAGCCAGTCCTCTATATGACATCATCACGGTTCCGCCCTCAATGTTTAACATTAAAAAATAAAAAATAAATGAAGTGAACAAAACATGAAAATTCAACCTTCTAAAATTCCTTTAACTGTGGCACCAGAAACACGAACACGCTTTGAGGTGTATGGCCAAAGCATGAGCAGCTATTTACAACGCGATCCTTACAAAACATCTCCCGCTCTGACTCACAGCAGGAACCTTGAACATGAAGGCAAGAAGATCTTAACAGCCTTGTTGGGAACTGTTTCGCTGCACCTGGTCATGAGAAACAGCAGTACTGCAGCAATATCTCTATTAAAAAAATTATTGCAGCTGAGATAAACATTGAATAAACTCACGAAACACCACTGATATTTGTTTCTGAAGTAAGTTCTAAATCATATACATGAACAACTTTGAGCTTTAGGAGCAGCACCAAGGTGATGTGGCCTCTGTTTTCAGATTTACTGACAGTAAAATATATTTATTTTGTATAAAAAATGTTTAATTCAGTAAAAAAGAGGGACGTGAAAAAGGGACATTTCATTTAAACACTTTCATTCTGCAGTAGGAGATTAGGGTTAAGGGTATAAGGGGTACAGGAACATGTAAATTATAGCCTTATTAAGGCACATGTGTGTGTGTGTGTGTGTGTGTGTGTGTGTGTGTGTGTGTGTGTGTGTGTGTGTGGTGTATGTGTGTGTGTACATGCAAGATTAAAAGGTACAGCAGACTGGTTTGGGCACTCATTATTTCTAACCTTTATAGGAAGAAATAAACCCATGTTTATATGATTCTGGGTCCTGCACAGCACACACACTTTTCTTTCCATGCAATGCCCAGCGTGTTACTAATGAATAAGTAATTGCTCACATGGTCCTTTTTTCCTACATTAAAGAACAGAGGAGAAATAAATCACACAATGCACTACATCTGATCAAAAACAGAAGAAAAAAAACGTGAAAAAAGTGCTGATATTCTGAAACTATCTTTTCCCAAAGCATAGTGGAGAACTGAACTTAATTATGATAACACACCACGCATTGCAACAACAGAGAGTTGGGATCCGGCGGTAAGGGAGTAAAGAGAGTTGAGTACTGGTGGTAAGGGGGTAAAGAGAGTTGGGATCCGGCGGTAAGGGGGTGAAGAGAGTTGGGTACCGACGGTAAGGGGGTAAAGAGAGTTGGGTACCGGCGGTATGGGGGTAAAGAAAGTTGGGATCCGGCGGTAAGGGGGTAAAGAGAGTTGAGTACCGGCGGTATGGGGGTAAAGAAAGTTGGGATCCGGCGATAAGGGGGTAAAGAGAGTTCGGTACTGGCGGTAAAGGGTAAAGAGAGTTGGGTACCGGCGGTATGGGGTAAAGACAGCTGGGTACTGGAGGCAAGGGGGTAAAGAGAGTTGGGTACCGGCAGTATGGGGTAAAGAGAGTTGGGTACCGGCAGTAAGGTGGTAAGGGGAAAATGAATGTATTGGGAAAGCAATGCTGAGTGCTAAGTGCTGAGGTTTAGTTAATTAGGAACAGGTTCAGGTGTTAATGCTCAGGTCAGGGGGCGGGGCAATTGCAGTGGCAAGCTGGGATTCGATGTTTATTATAATACCATGGGCGTTTTTTTCTTTAGAATATATCTGTATATTTCCATCTTGTCAGAAAATAAAATAATAGCTACTTTGTGTTTTCTCATATACATTGCAAATATCTTGGTATATATATCACATCTTTTTGACCATTTTTATTATTTCCCTTTCATTTTAAATAATAAAAAAAGTCTGTAACATTTTTGTTTTATTCCTTTTATTCCAGGTTTCACATCAGCGGCTAAATCATGGACGGATTCCTAAAATACTATTGCTAATCTGATAGCTCCATCTAATCCAATTAAGCACACAACCAACCAAAGTGGGTGGGGCTTCATCTTATTACCTCTTCGTCCTAAACTGTGCCCCCTAATGATGTCTGGGCGGCCCATCATTACCATGGCAACCAACAGGGAGCGGGCTGTGAGTCACATGACCGGATTCTATCCATTTGCCTTTAATCCGATGCGAAGCCACGCCCCCTTCGATCTTCTGGCCCGGGGCAGGCTGTTCGGGCGATATGGGGCAGATCTTCCTAAAGAGATGGCGGCATTGTGTAAGTGCTGGTTAAAAAAATTAAAGGGTAAAGCTTTGTGTGTGTGTGTGTGTGTGTGTGTGTGTGTGTGTGTGTGTGTGTTAATGTAATTCTCAGACACACATTCTGCATGGATAGACAGATTATACTACTACTGGTAGTAATGAAGAGCGAGAGAATAAGAAAGAGATGGAGAGAAGATGGAAGAAAGAGAGATGGAAAGAGAGTGAAATGGAGAGACTTTTGACTTTTATAATCTTTTATTTGACATTAGTCATGTTTAATTCCAGATGGTATCAGGTTTGATTTGTCATTGAATATATAGATAAATAAGTAAATAAAGAAATAGTATAATAAATACACAAATAAAATCAGGTAATGGCAGTTAAAGGTTGGGGGAGGGGTATGTGTGATCATTTAGTTTAGTTCTGGTCCAAAATGCTAATCTTCATCTCTTACAGAACATAGAGTTTCTTTGCAACACCACAAAGCCTCAAATATCTTCACATCCCCACGCTCCTATACACATTAAAATCAACCAAAATCCTTTATTTCTTCAATCTTGAGAAGATTCTGATTGCGTCATAATCAGCATTTTGTGTTATTTAGTTTTTTTTGCTCAGGTATTTGGATAATTTTGCTGCCCAAAAATAAAATTAGTCAGTTGGCACATAAACCTGTTTCTCCTGATGTACTTAAAACCAGGAATAAAACACTGAGGAGTTTCTCTCTGTGAACAGAACGGACCGTTCTGTAGAACATCAGGGTTTAAAATACAAATAAAAGTCTTGCTTTCGGTCTCCTCTGATTCAAAAGGGGGAACAAGAAACAAACAAAAAAAAAAAAACAAAGAGGTTGACAGCTTTTTTTTGGTTAAAGGTGGTTTGTTCAGTGTCTCCACTCTGGTTTAATATCATTGTTAATACCAAGAACATTTCTCCACTGGGTGTCCACCACAGGCCCTGTAGAGCAGCTTCCCCGATACTGTCCCAAAGTTCATCTCTCCTTCACCCCTGAACTCTAGAAGGGGACCTCCATATCTGTCGAGGTCAGGAGTGTTGTCCAGCAGGTGAAAGGGTTCCTTCTCTGCAGGACCGCTTTTACTGATCTTCGAGTCCTTCAGCTGAACATTTTGCTCCACTGTTAATGTGGACCTCCAGCAACGTGGGAGCTGGTTGGCGATGAGACCGGACCGGAGTCCCATACGTGCTGCCAGGTCCTCCCCTCTTGACAGGTCTGTCCTGCAATGTTCACCAGCTCCCGGAGTGTGACGATTTTTGAGGAGACCAGACAGTGTGGGGATGGTTGCACTGGAGATGTCCAGATAACTCCTGTTGTCCAGGGGCTCTGGTTAGGAGCCCTAATCTGTTTTTTTTTTAAAGTCCATATTTTAAAATGCCTGCGGTAAAAGACTGGTAATCCAGAAACATCCAGTGTGTGTGTCCATTAAAAACAAAATTCTGTCTAGTTGGACAGACTCAGTTGGAGGACTCTCTGTGGAATCCAGTGCAGACCATCCCAGAAGTTGTTTACAAGCAGGGCCTGGATGTTTGCTAGCAGGTTTGCGGTGAGATCCACGCATGCCAACTTGTGCCAGAGAAATGACGCTGCCAGGTTATTGATGACCGGCATTCGCCCCCTGTAGGGCATCTTTGGATCTAGCCGCTTCCACCTGCTCAGTCTGCCCTTGAAGGTGCTTTTCCAGTTTTTATTTAAAAAACTCCCCAGGTAGATACCCAAGTATTTAAAACCCCCTTGATTTCAGAATATTTACATCGGTCTGGGATCCGGTTAAAAGTTAAAGTGAAGCATTAGAGTGTGGAATATTAAAACCAGAAAGGCGATTTTTGTTTGAAATAGGGTTTAATAGCTAGAGTGTACAGCATTCCTGGCAGTGAACCCTGCCTGATCCCTCTGTACACTCTAAAAGGGGCACACAAACCACCATTCACATTTAGTACTCAAACTATACCTGGCAACCACCCGTTCTCCATGCCCTGAAGAGCCTCTTCAGGGCTCATCCAGTGTCATCTCCCTGCCTAACTCCCTGGCAACTGAATCTTAGACTTAGGCAGGTCCTTAAGGAAGCTCTCCTTTACTGCCTGTGTACCCTGATCTCTTGCTCTTTGAATAGAAGCTGACTGTCTACTTGTGAATTTTAGCAGGCTCTTGGCTTTATCTCGGCTACTTAGACCACATCTCTGTTATGCTAATTCCAACATACAGCGCGCCCGGCAGACCCTCTAAACCGGTTCTGAAACAGGGGAAAACCTGGCCAGCAGAAGCTACCTCTGCTCTTGAGGACTGTTTTGAGTGCACTGACTGGGACATGTTTAGGGAGGCTGCAACCATTGACAATTCCATCAACTTGGAGGAGTACATGTCAACAGTGACCAGCTACATCAGCAAGACGTGACCATCTCCAAGACCATCACTACACGCTCCAACCAGAAGCTGTGGATGATCGCAAAAGTGCGTGCACTGCTTAAACAAAGAGACTCTGTCTTCAGAGCAGGGTACAGGACGGCCTTAAGAACAGCAAGGGCCAAACTGTCCCGTGCCATCAGAGAGGTGAAGCGTGCATATGCCAAGAGAATCCACAACCATTTCCAGGACAGCGGAGACACTCAGCGCATGTGGCAGGGCATCCAGGCGATCACGAACTACAAGACAACATCACCTGCTTGTGAATTTGATGCCTCCCTCCCAGATACGCCAAATGACTTCTATGCCTGGTTCAAGGTGCAGAGCATGGCGGCGAGAAAGACCACCCCTCCTCCCAGTGACCAGGTGCTCTGTCTTACCACATCTGTGTGAGGAATACTCTATGCAAAGTTAACCCATGCAAGTCTGCTGGACCAGACAACATTCCTAGCAGAGTGCTCAGTGAATGTGCAGAACAGCTAGCGGATGCCTTTACCGACATCTTTAACATCTCCCTGAGCAGCAACATTGTTCCTACGTGCCTCAAGGTGACGACCATCGTCCCTGTGCAGAAAAAGTCTATTGTCTCCTGCCTCAATGATTATCGTCCCTTCGCGCTCACACCCATCGTGATGAAGTGCTTTGAGAGGCTCATCATTAAGCACATCAAGACACAGCTTCCACCATCACTGGACCAATTGCAGTTTGCGTATCAACCAAACCGCTCCATGGACGATGCCAACATTTCATTTGGCCCTCACCCACCTGGACAACAAGGACACGTATGTACGAATGCTGTTCATAGACTTCAGCTCAGCATTCAACACAATCATCCCTCAGCACCTGATCAAGAAGTTGAGCCTACTGGGCATGAAAACCTCCCTCTGCAACCGGATCCTGGACATCCTGACTGGAAGAGACTCTTTACTGATCGTGCACTGGACCATGCAGTGGTCTGAGATGCCTACTGGAAAAATAAAACACTTTGTAAAAAAAGTTGCTGAAAGTTGATGCTTAAAACCATAAAATCGATCTAATCTCGACAGGGAGAGCGTGTTGTCTATGCAGTGGGTCCACGTGTACTGTCCCTGTTTCTTATTTAAATTTCTCACAGAGAAGAAATCACAGAGGTCACAGAGATTGTGTGCCTCCACCAACTCCCACAGACGCTTATGGGAAGCTGTATGATGTTCTGCATGATTTTTGTCCATATTTTCTGCTGTACAATTAAAATCACCTCCCAAAATAAAAAAATCTACAGTGCTCATTCTCTCCACTGCACTGGTGGGAGCCTCCACAGATAAAAACTAAAACCTTCTCAACATTCTCATAAAATTGTTCAAATCAATTGTGAGAAAAAGCAGGGCAACACCACTAGTAAGTGATGTGACTTTATATCACCAACCCGTCCCACTCCTTCACCCAGTCAGCAGAACTCCTGCTGTCACTGTGGGCTTCCTGCAGCGTAACAACATCAACACGTTTCTGTTTTATGAGCTCATAAAGCTTTACTCTCTTTCCATATCCTCTCGCTCCCTCTATTTTAAAACTCGCAATGTGGATCCCGTTCATTAAAATGAAATAAAAGTAAAACAAACAAATGCTAAAAAGTAAAACACGCCACAGACTCTATCGAACTTCATCAGAGTTCTCCCTGTTGACCTTCATATTCAGCTTTTTCAATCTAAAGGTTTCTGATCTGTAAAAGCTCCTTCTCTTCTAAAATGTTTAAGTCATGGACAAACTGTGTGCGGTCTGGGAGAAACTCCAACTAATACGTTCTTTTGCCACTTGGTGGTTTTTAAAAACTCTTTAATACCTTCAGCGCTATAAAACATGTTTAAAGGTTCCCCATGAGAGTCTAAATTAAAAACTGAATCAGACATTGCGTCTTCACTGTCTGATTTAGGTTCCTCCACCTTCATGTCTTTCTTTCCCTGCTTTTTTCCTTGTCCCCTACCTTGTTTCTTTCTTTTAGTTAGTACTTTGAAAAGGGGCTTGTCTTCCATCTCCACGTCTCCCCTGTCCTCTTGCACTGGTGTA
Organism: Silurus asotus; assembly: GCA_024362625.1. NCBI lineage: Eukaryota > Metazoa > Chordata > Actinopteri > Siluriformes > Siluridae > Silurus > Silurus asotus. Next base: position 33,669 of record MU551721.1, read on the forward strand.
GTGACTGGTGCCTCCTGACGATGGCTCTGCACCCCTGTGCCTGCCTCTGCCAAAGCAGGCAGCTCCAGCACTGCTCCAGAGTCTACTAGAAATTTTTCGCTTTCGTAACGCCTCTCCTGGTCCAGTTCAGCTGAGCATGGATTCTTTGGGCCCAGGAAGAACGACTCCAGCAGGTTCAGCTGCATCTTACCCCAGTGACACTGTCTTTCAGGACAGGCGTGAACAAGATGTCCTATCTGACCACATTTAAAACATTTAAATGCTGCATCAGTGGAAACAAAGATGTGGTTGTCAAACCCATCAATCCTGACCTTAAAGACCACATTTAGCTCCTCAAGACCTTCATTCAGAACCATAAAAACCATCCTCCTGAAAGACACCAGGTGCCACCATGATTTTCTTCATAGGGAGAAGATTCGCGCGTACCAAGATAGCTCTTTCACAATTACCCCATCACTTATAAAAGAAGGAACCAGGCAGGAAAACTGAACCAGAACACGCTCATTATTCAACACAATTCATTTCTGGATCAGTTTAGTCACTTTGTCAGTTTATTTAACACACACACACACACACACACACACACACACACACACATACACACACACACACACACAAAATCACATACACACTCCTCTACACTCACTCACACACACACACACACACACACACACACACACACACACTGATTCAGAGACGTGGTAAGGAAAAGATTTGTGTTAAACATAGAAAGAAATTGGGAACAAGCCAACAGTGGCAACACACTCACCCTTCCACAGCGCATGTACAAAGAGAGAGAGAGAGAGAGAGAGAGAGAGAGAGAGAGAGATGAAAAGAGAGATGAAAAGAGAGAGGGATGGAAAAAGAGAAATGGAAAGAGAGGAGGAAGGAAAGATAGAAAGATGGAGAGAGCAAAATGGAGAGAGAGAGAGAGAGAGAGAGAGAGAGAGAGAGAGAGAGAGAGAGAGAGAGAGAAAAAGAGAGAGAGAGATGAAAAGAGAGATGAAAAGAGAGAGGGATGGAAAAAGAGAAATGGAAAGAAAGGAGGAAGGAAAGATAGAAAGATGGAGAAAGCAAAATGGAGAGAGAGAGAGAGAGAGAGAGAGAGAGAGAGAGAGAGAGAGAGAGAAGGACAGAGAAATGGAATGAGAGAGAAGAAAAGAGAAAGATAGAGAGATTGAGATAGAGAACAAACTGCACATTGTTCCCTTTTTATTTATTTATGTGGAATTTTTGTGTTTGGAATTTCTGGCCTCTGGTTAAGTGCTTTAATGTGTGTGTGTGTGTATGTGTGTGTGTGTGTGTGTGTGTGTGTGTGTGTGTGTGTGTAATCACTGGTAATGCGTTGTTTTGAAAGTGTGACACAGAACCACAGACTTGATGAATCTGCAGGACACACACACACACACACACACACACACACACACACACACACACACACACACACACACACACACACACACAAACACACACGCATGTCGCTTTTTTCATTCTCTCTCATGTTGGCGGATTCTATTAACCGCTGGCTCACGCGTTTCTTTCTCCGTCTCTCATTTCAGTGTTTCCTCTTCTTGACTTTCTTCTCTCACAGTATCCATCTCTCAATGTTGTAGATGTAGATGTAGATGTAGATGTAGATGTTGGTGTGGATGTAGATGTAGATGTAGATGTAGATGTTGGTGAAGATGTTGGTGTATATGTAGATGTAGATATTGGTGTAGATGTAGATGTTGGTGTGGATGTAGATGTAGATGTAGATGTTGGTGTAGATGTAAATGTTGGTGTGGATGTAGTTGTAGATGTTGGTGATGATGTTGGTGTAGATGTAGATGTAGATATTGGTGTAGTTGTAGATGTTGGTGTGGATGTAGATGTAGATGTTGGTGTAGATGTGGATGGTGGTGTAGATGTAGATGTTGGTGTAGATGTAGATGTGGATGTAGATGTTGGTGTAGATGTTGGTGTAGATGTAGATGTAGATGTTGGTGTAGATGTTGGTGTAGATGTTGGTGTAGATGTAGATGTTGGTGTGGATGTAGATGTAGATGTAGATGTTGGTGTTGGTGTAGATGTAGATGTTGGTGTAGATGTGGATGTAGATGTTGGTGTAGATGTAGATGTTGGTGTAGATGTAGATGTAGATATTGGTGTAGATGTAGATGTTGGTGTGGATGTAGATGTAGATGTTGGTGTAGATGTAGATGTTGGTGTAGATGTAGATGTTGGTGTAGATGTTGATGTAGATGTTGGTGTAGATGTTGGTGTAGATGTAGATGTTGGTGTAGATGTTGGTGTAGATGTAGATGTTGGTGTGGATGTAGATGTAGATGTAGATGTTGGTGTAGATGTAGATGTTGGTGTAGATGTAGATGTTGGTGTAAATGTGGATGTAGATGTTGGTTTAGATGTAGATGGGAATGTTGGTGTGGATGTAGATGTAGGTGTGGATGTAGATGTTGGTGTGGATGTAGAGGTTGGTGTGGATGTAGATGTAGATGGTGGTGTAGATGTTGGTGTGAATGTAAATGTGATGTAGATGTAGATGTTGGTGTAGATGTAGATTTAGATGTTGGTGTGGATGTAGATGTAGATGTAGATATTGGTGTTGATGCAGATGTAGATGTTGGTGTGGATGTAGATGTAGATGTAGATGTTGGTGTTGATGTAGGTGTGGATGTAGATGTAGATGTAGATGTTGGTGTTGATGTAGAGGTAGATGTAGATGTAGATGTTGTTGTAGATGTAGATGTAGATGTAGATGTAGATGTAGATGTTGGTGTGAATGTAGATGCAGATGTTGGTGTTGATGTAGATGAGGATGTAGATGTAGATGTTGGTGAAGATGTTGGTGTAGATATAGATGTAGATGTTGGTGTAGATGTAGATGTTGGTGTGGATGTAGATGTAGATGAAGAGGTTGGTGTGGATGTAGATGTTGGTGTAGATGTGGATGTAGATGTTGGTGTAGATGTGGATGTAGATGTTGCTTTAGATGTAGATGTAAATGTTGGTGTGGATGTAGATGTAGATGTAGATGTAGATGTTGGTGTAGATGTAGATGGTGGTGTAGATTTGGATGTAGATGTTGGTGTGGATGTAGATGTTGGTGTGGATGTAGAGGTTGGTGTGGATGTAGATGTAGATGGTGGTGTAGATGTCGGTGTGAATGTAAATGTGATGTAGATGTAGATGTTGGTGTAGATGTAAATGTAGATGTTGGTGTGGATGTACATGTAGATGTAGAGGTTGGTGTTGATGTAGATGTAGATGTAGATGTAGATGTTGGTGTGGATGTAGATGTAGATGTTGGTGTTGATGTAGAGGTAGATGTAGATGTAGATGTAGATGTTGTTGTAGATGTAGATGTAGATGTTGGTGTGAATGTAGATGCAGATGTTGGTGTTGATGTAGATGAGGATGTAGATGTAGATGTTGGTGTGAATGTAGATGTAGATGTAGGTGTAGATGTAGATGTAGATGTTGGTGTAGATGTAGATGTTGGTGTGGATGTAGATGTAGATGTAGATGTTGGTGTAGATGTAGATGTTGGTGTTGATGTAGATGTAGGTGTGGATGTAGATGTAGATGTAGATGTTGGTGTAGATGTAGATGTAGATGTTGGTGTGGATGTAGATGTAGATGTAGATGTTGGTGTAGATGTAGATGTTGGTGTTGATGTAGATGTAGGTGTGGATGTAGATGTAGATGTAGATGTTGGTGTAGATGTAGATGTAGATGTTGGTGTGGATGTAGATGTAGATGTAGATGTTGGTGTAGATGTAGATGTAGATGTAGATGTATATGTTGGAGTAGATGTAGATGTAGATGTTGGTATGGATGTAGATGTAGATGTTGGTGTAGATGTAGATGTAGATGTTGGTGTAGATGTAGATGGTGTAGATGTAGATGTTGGTGTGGATGTAGATGTAGATGTAGATGTTGTTGTAGATGTAGATGTTGGTCTAGATGTGGATGTAGATGTTGGTTTAGATGTAGATGTAAATGTTGGTGTGGATGTAGATGTAGATGTAGATGTTGGTGTAGAAGAAGATGTAGATGTAGATGGTGGTGTAGATTTGGATGTAGATGTTGGTGTAGATGTAGATGTTGGTGTGGATGTAGATGTAAATGGTGGTGTAGATGTTGGTGTGGATGTTGGTGTGGATGTAGATGTAGATGTAGATGTTGGTGTTGATGTAGATGTAGATGTTGGTGTAGATATGGATGTAGATGTTGGTGTGGATGTAAATGTGATGAAGATGTAGATGTTGGTGTAGATGTAGATGTTGGTGTGGATGTAAATGTAGATGTAGATGTTGGTGTTGATGTAGATGTAGATTTTGGTGTGGATGTAGATGTAGATATAGATGTTGGTGTTGATGTAGAGGTAGATGTAGATGTAGATGTTGTTGTAGATGTAGATGTAGATGTTGGTGTTGATGTAGATGAAGATGTAGATGTTGGTGTGAATGTAGATGTAGATGTAGATGTTGTTGTAGATGTAGATGTAGATGTAGATGTTGTTGTAGATGTAGATGTTGGTGTGGATGTAGATGTAGATGTAGATGTTGGTGTTGGTGTGGATGTTGGTGTGGATGTAGATGTAGATGTTGGTGTAGATGTAGATGTAGATGTAGATGTTGGTGTGGATGTAGATGTTGGTGTGGATGTAGATGTAGATGTAGATGTTGGTGTAGATGTAGATGTAGATGTAGATGTAGATGTAGATGTTGGTGTTGATGTAGATGAAGATGTTGGTGTAGATGTAGATGTAGATGTAGACGTAGATGTTGGTGTGGATGTAGATGTAGATGTTGGTGTAGATGTAGATGTTGGTGTAGATGTTGGTGTAGATGTAGATGTTGGTGTGAATGTAGATGTAGATGTTGGTGTAGATGTAGATGTAGATGTTGGTGTAGATGCAGATGTAAATGTAAATGTTGGTGTAGATTTGGATATTGGTGTAGATGTTGGTGTAGATGTAGATGTTGGTGTAGATGTGGATGTAGATGTAGATGTTGGTGTAGATGTAGATGTAAATGTTGGTGTGGATGTACATGTAGATGTAGATGTTGGTGTAGATGTAGATGTAAATGGTGGTGTGGATTTGGATGTAGATGTTGGTGTGGATGTAGATGTAGATGGTGGTGTAGATGTTGGTGTGGATGTAAATGTGATGTAGATGTAGATGTTGGTATAGATGTAGATGTTGGTGTGGATGTAGATGTACATGTAGATGTTGGTGTTGATGTGGATGTAGATGTAGATGTAGATGTTGGTGTTGATGTAGATGTAGATGTTGGTGTAGATGTGGATGTAGATGTTGCTGTGGATGTTAATGTGATGTAGATGTAGATGTTGGTGTAGATGTAGATGCAGATGTTGGTGTGGATGTAGATGTAGATGTAGATGTTGGTGTTGATGTACATGTACATGTAGATGTTGGTGTGGATGTAGATGTAGATGTCGATGTTGTTGTAGATGTAGATGTAGATGTAGATGTTGGTGTAAATGTAGATATAGATGTTGGTGTAGATGTAGATGTAGATGTAGATGTTGGTGTAGATGTTGGTGTAGATGTTGGTGTGGATGTAGATGTAGATGTAGATGTAGATGTTGGTGTAGATGTAGATATAGATGTTGGTGTAGATGTTGGTGTAGATGTAGATGTAGATGTAGATGTAGATGTAGATGTAGATGTAAATGTTGGTGTGGATGTACATGTAGATGTAGATGTTGGTGTAGATGTAGATGTAGATGGTGGTGTAGATTTGGATGTAGATGTTGGTTTGGATGTAGATGTTGGTGTGGATGTAGATGTAGATAGTGGTGTAGATGTTGGTGTGGATGTAAATGTGATGTAGATGTAGATGTTGGTATAGATGTAGATGTTGGTGTGGATGTAGATGTAGATGTAGATGTATGTGTTGATGTGGATGTAGATGTAGATGTAGATGTTGGTGTAGATGTAGATATAGATGTTGGTTTGGATGTAGATGTAGATGTAGATGTTGGTGTTGATGTAGATGTACATGTAGATGTTGGTGTGGATGTAGATGTAGATGTCGATGTTGTTGTAGATGTAGATGTTGGTGTAGATGTAGATGTAGTTGTAGATGTTGGTGTAGATGTTGGTGTGGATGTAGATCCAGATGTAGATGTTGGTGTAGATGTAGATGTAGATGTAGATGTAGATGTTGGTGTAGATGTGGATGTAGATTTTGGTGTAGATGTAGATGTAGATGTTGGTTTAGATGTAGATATAAATGTTGGTGTGGATGTAGATGTAGATGTAGATGTTGGTGTAGATGTAGATGTAGATGGTGGTGTAGATTTGGATGTAGATGTTGGTGTGGATGTAGATGTTGGTGTGGATGTAGAGGTTGGTGTGGATGTAGATGTAGATGGTGGTGTAGATGTTGGTGTGAATGTAAATGTGATGTAGATGTAGATGTTGGTGTAGATGTAGATGTTGGTGTGGATGTAGATGTAGATGTAGATGTATGTGTTGATGTGGATGTAGATGTAGATGTTGGTGTTGATGTAGATGTAGATGTTGGTGTAGATGTGGATGTGGATGTTGGTGTGGATGTAGATGTAGATGTTGGTTTGGATGTAGATGTAGATGTAGATGTTGGTGTTGATGTAGATGTACATGTAGATGTTGGTGTGGATGTAGATGTAGATGTGGATGTTGTTGTAGATGTAGATGTAGATGTAGATGTTGGTGTAGATGTAGGTGTAGATGTTGGTGTAGATGTTGGTGTATATGTAGATGTAGATGTTGGTGTAGATGTAGATGTGAATCTGAATTCTGTTTCTTTTGTTCTCTTTTTCCATGCAGTCGCCTCAGATTCACCTCACACACACACACACACACACACACACAAACACACACACACACACACACACACACACACACACACACACACACACACACACATTCTCTCTCTCTCCTTCTCTCTCTCCTCACCTCAACATTTTCACCTGTCTTTCAACAAGACTTTTTTTTCCCTCCTCACACACACACACACACACACACACACACACACACACACACACACACACACACACACACACACACACTCACTGTGACACACTGCAGGGAGCAGAACTGCACAGTTTCAGCCAGCTCGACTCTCTCCACACCTTGAGGCAATTACAAACACACACACACACACACACACACACACACACACACACACACACACACACACACACACACACACAGGAACAGAGTAAATGAAGGGAGAAGGCAGACAGGAAAAGGAATGGCTTGTTCTTTTTCTCAGTTTCTTTCTTTGGATTCCTCTTTCAGTTTTTTCCCCTCCAACATACCTTTTTTCTTTCTTTCTTTCCTTCTCTCTCTCTATCTCTATCACTATTTCTATTTTTCTTTCTGTCTCTCTGAAGTTCTTCTCACAGTCTTAAAGGACTATTTTACAGGTTCTGTCTGAGGTTTTATAGCTTTACGTTCTCTACATTTTCACTTCTTTTTTCACTCCTTTTTTTCACCTTTCCCCCCTTCTCTCTCTGTCTCTCTCTGTCTCACTCTCTCTCTCTCTCTCTCTCTCTCTCTCTCTCTCTCTCTCTCTCTCTCTCTCTCTCTCTATCTATCTATCTCTCTTTCTCACTTTCCCCTGATGCTTTTTCTTCTTCTGCCTTCTTATTTTCATTCACCCCAATGTTTTTCTTTTTTTTTCTCTTTCACCTTTCTTGTTCACCTTTTTCTTCTCTTTTTTCGGTTCTTCTGCATGTTGAAGGTTTCATGTAGAACTCTATAGGAAAAAGGTTCTCTGGCAGAAAGAACCTCAGCATACTGTAGGCCCTGGTTCTGTTTTTTTATCGGTTGAATTAATGCACACTTTGTGTTACAGACAAAAGCATTGAAGCTAATGTGAATGCTAATGCTAATGAGTCTGTCTGAAGTGACCGTGACTTCTGACTGCACCACAACTGCGTTTGGGACGGAGCCCGGAGTCTCCTGCTTTTCATTTTCATTCTTTCTCTTTCCTTTCCTTTTTTTTCCTTTGCCCAGAATTACGAAAGTTAAAACTCCAGTACATAGACCGTGTGTGTGTGTGTGTGTGTGTGTGTGTGTGTGTGTGTTTTAAAGCCCCTGAGGGGCAGCTTTCCAGAGTTCAATATTCTGAAATAAAAAAGAGGGAAGGAGGGGGAAAAGAAGAAAAGTGGAGAAGTTACAGATTAGCAATAGTTATGGTCTGATCATCATCACAGCCCAATCCACACACACACACACACACACACACACACACACACACACACACACACACACACACACACACATACACCAGTTTCGAGCTGTGTGTGATATCAAATTCCCCCCCCCCCCCCCATGGGTTTTTTTTTTTTTTGGTGTTTTTTTTTTGTGTGTGTTTTTGTGTGTTTTCACTTGCTTTTTGTCATTCTGTGTCTCACCTGCAGAGGGCAGAAGACTCCATACATTTTGTAGACACTCCATAAAATGCTTTTTGTACAAATTAAGTTTGTTTAATTTCTATTTATTTTATTTAATGACAATTTAAATATTTTAACAATTTAATCTAACAGTTACCACTTATTAATCATGTGGTTTTATTGAATATTATTTCCTTGAACCATTTGAAATATTTATTAATGTAATTATATTATATTTTATTATTTATTTATAATGAATGAATTAATTTAATAATATAATTTTTATTGCATGTTCAATATGGCAAAACAGTAACTTATGTAAATAAATACAGAAATGTTATGTTAGTTATATATTTTTTCGGCTCTGTTTATTAATCGTATATTTGAGGTTTGTGTATAAATAAAACTTTTCCTCCTGATTTTACGAACATAAAAAAAGAAACAGTTGATTTGCATATAGCGACGCCCACAAAAGTGCATGAAAGGTATAAAAGAAATTGGAGAGAATGAAATGAGCAATCAGAGTAAAGTAAAGGTGTTTTTTTTTCATCCCTTCTAGGATATTAAACACTTTTATAAAACAAATCAACAAAGAAAGAAAGAAAGAAAGAAAGAAAGAAACAAACAAACAAACTAGTCATACTAATATTCCACTAATAAAAATCACCACATCCTCTCTTTCATTTTCTGCAATAGAATGATTTAGGTTGTTTATTTCTTTATTTGTTTGTTTGTTTGTTTGTTTGTTTGTTTATTCATTCATTTATTTATTAAAAATATTATTTCATTAAAATCTAATAAAATAAACTTTCAGTAAGTATTTATGATGGAATTCTAAGTTTCTGAGAGAGAGAGAAAGAAAGAATGTGGATGGAAAGAGAGACAGAGGAAAGAATGGTACAGAGTATTGGAATGAAAAGAGACAGAGAGAGAGGGAGAGAGAGAGAGAGAGAGAAAGAGAGAGAGAGAGAGAGACACAGAGAGAGAGGGAGAGAGAGAGAGAGAGAGAGAGAGAGAGAGACACACACAGAGAGAGAGGGAGAGAGAGAGAGAGAGAGAAAGAGAGAGAGAGAGAGAGAGATAGAGAGACACAGAGAGAGAGAGAGAGAGAGAGAGACAGAGAAAGAGAAAGAGCGAGAGAGAGAGAAAGAGAGAGAGAGAGACACAGAGAGAGAGAAAGAGAGAGAGAGAGAGACACAGAGAGAAAGAGAGAGAGAGAGAGAGAGA
>MU551721.1:43387-45887 GCA_024362625.1 Silurus asotus
AGAGAGAGAAAGAGAGAGAGAGAGACACAGAGAGAGAGAAAAAGAGAGATAGAGAGACACAGAGAGAGAGAGAGAGAGAGAGAGAGAGAGAGAGAGAGAGAGAGAGAGAGAGAGAGAGAGAAAGATTGTATGTTTACATTTTTCAGACCTTGGAAAACGAGAAAGTTTTTGTCGAACCAGACGAGTTCCCACCCCTCCTCTTCCTCTCTCTCTCTCTCTCTCTCTCTCTCTCTCTCTTTTTCGTGGGCGGAGTCAGACGTCTTGTCTTTTGTCCAGTACCTCTCCTCGGACTCAGAGGCAGCTGTAAAGTTTTATAGCTGCTCTGAGTGTTTTTTGGGGAGTCGTGCAAATCCAGTTCCTGTGGAAGAGAAGAACAAAAGAGAAGGAGAAAAAGAAATGATGGTCAGTGTGTCAAAGAGCTGCAGAGCTGGCTGAAGGTCCAAATCCTGAAGAAGTGACAGCAGAGCTCTCCCTTTCTCTTCCTCTCTCTTCCTTTCTCTTCTCCTCTCTTCCTCATCCTCTCCCTCTCTTTCTCCCTCTCTCTCCCTCTCTCTCGTGCTCTCTCTGAGAGTGGGATTTTGGGAGCAGTAACTCGATCTTTGGGATTTGTTTTCATTTTATAGTTGTTACTGTGTCAAAGTGAGAGAAAGAGAGAGAGAGAGAGAGAGAGAGAGAGAGAGAGAGAGATAGAGAGAGAGAGAGAAAGAGAGAGAGAAAGAGAGAGAGAAGAGGAGGAGAAGAAGGAGTTTAGAAGTTTAGAAGACGTTCGATGTCTTGTTTTGTATGAATGACAGCATTGACTCTAAAACAAGTTTGAACTTTGGCAGATGCTTTTAAAAGAACCTCAGAAGTTCAGTGGACATTTTTTCCTCAAACGGCTGCTCATACCCCAGAAAACCAAAGAATTCTCCTGAATGTCTTGTTTTTGGAAAAGAAAAATCATCTCATGAAAAACTCAGGAGACGATTCATCTCTTGAGAAACGAGGATCTGATCAAATTTATTTTTTACCACTGATGCTTTTGACTTGAATTTTTATCGTCCTGAACTGTTGTTTTCATCACAGTTTGATAATCTGATCTGATTGGACTGAATGTTACTTTACAGAAGAACGCTGAGATGGAGACTCAAGCTGTGTAGATGCTTTACCTTGAACTTGTGGTTTTGTGTATTAAACACAACAAAACTAATTGGACTTTAGAGCTTCCCTTAGAGTGTGTCGAGGGTGCCAATACTTTACGTCTGTGGAAGAAGACATCTTCTGTAGATGTTTCAGTTTTTAATATTTTTTAGCTGGTCCTAAAGCGTACGTGAAGAAGAAGGAGAAAAAGGAGACGACTTTCTGTCTTGGACAAGAAACTGAAGTTATTGGATTTTTTTTGTCTCACTTTTGATGGAGAGCTAATTTTTTTCTTCTAACAAAGAACTCTAGAAGACTTTTCAAACGTTCTACCAGCTTATCCTGTTTCTCATGAGCTGGTTTTATCTTAGGAACCAGAGTTTTGGAGGCTATAGTGAAGTTTGGCCAGTGATAATTCTGTGATGTTCGACTGTGTGGAGATGTTAGGCATGGGCTCCAGGCCTCAATTTGAGGTCTCCTCTCATCAGAGCTCCTGTGTGTTGAGGAAGACGAGCTCTTTTTTCTCCACTCCAGAAGCGTTCTCCTACAGCGCCAGCCTGCAGTGTAAGTGTCAATGGTTCTTCTTTAACTTGTCATCAGATTTTTATTTCCAAAGTTTCTCATGTCATCTTCACATGTCTCTAGATGTGTCTGGATTTTTTATAAAAAAAGACACGGATTAAACATTTGCATATCATTGGTATATCATTTGCATATGATTTGCTATTACAAGAATACTCAGCAAGGGGTGGAGCTTCAAGTTATGAGGTGGAGTTTCTGTCACCATCTGAAGCTGAGACATTTCCACGTGTTTCATTTGGCAGCGAGGACAAACTTTTATTTATCCTGATACTTTTTATCTATTTAAAGCTACTTGATGAGATCGTTCCTGTTCTTGCTTAGAAGCTATAAACACTCGTTTCTCACGCCCTCTCCTCGTTCACTCTCTCAAAACAAAGTGCAAACTCCTCTGTCCTGAAGATGTCTGAGAACTTAAAGTTACAGCTTTTCCTCTGACTGTTCTTGTTCAGTTCCCTGCAGACAGCATCCAAAAGAAGAACTTTAAGGGTTTATTTGAACTTAATTAAAAAATTAGTCCTTCAGAGAACCTTTAATAAAGAAACTGTATTGATAAGAAAATGCTTTGTAACAGGAAACTTTTAGCTAAAAGGGATCTGATTCTCTGTGAAAGATTGGGTCCTTCAGGGCTTTAAATGGTTCTTATTGGGTTCCTCAGGGTTCTTATAGTGTTCACAATATGAAAACAGATCTTTCATATCTTTCATCTTGATCTCAGACCAAGAGTGTTGAGCGTGTAGAGTGTAATTGAGTGATTTGGGCCATTGAGTGGTGTGAGAGAGAGAGAGAGAGAGAGAGAGAG
>MU551721.1:58387-60887 GCA_024362625.1 Silurus asotus
AACTTTCTTTTTGAAGCAAATCCAAAGAAAGAAAAGAAGTAGAAAAAAGCCCTCACATTGGAACAGGAATGTTTGCAGCCTCAAACCCCAGTTAAAATAAACATTAAAATCCTAGACTTTACAATCTGGAATTAAAGATTTTTTCATGATAATATTTTCATCTTTATGAGTATCAGGATCTGCACAAAAAAGGCGGAAATGTATTTCTTATTTTCATAAAAGTCTCTTTTTTTAAGACAAGACTGAAATTCTTTTTTGGGGATTTTATTTTTGTATATATTTTTAATTGTTGTTGTTGTTTTTTTTAAACACCAGGAGACATTGTTCGCTTTTATGTGACTTTATTTAATGACCAAAAAACCCTGAGCATAATTTCCCAAAACATTTTTTAAGCTATTAAAGTTTTAGAAAACTCAGGGCATCAAAAGAATAAAATGTTTAAAACAAAAAGAAACAGAAACACACCAAAGCCAAAGATTTCCTTTAAAATCTGAACTCATTGAGTAAAGAATGTTCACATCATTCCAGTGAGAATTGAAAGCCATAGTGACCTTATGAATAAGTAACATTTATTGTATGATGCTTTTTTTTCATGCAAAAACACACACTCGGTGCCTTATAACATTCTGATTTCATTACAGTACAGGATTGTGATTATTCATTGTTTAATATTTATTTGAAAACGTTTGCAGGATAAATTCTTCTTTTTTTTTTTATATTTTGCCACATTAGAATATTCAGCTATATTCCTGCTATATTGTTTGTCGCATATTTGCTGTACAGTTTTCGAATCTACGCCAAGTGTGTGAGCGATACCGCAGTTTTTGTATCGTCTGGTACCGGTTTATTATGTATGCACTGAGATCCGGAGTCCTGACAGGGTTCATTATGACCTGCGATTTCCTGCACATGATAGTGGAATTGTGACGTAATGATCGTCTACACTCGACCAAAACCTTCGCACACTTACTCTGTACCTAAGCCATTTCTATACCCTGTATACTGCGTGTAAATTTGTGTGTGTGTGTGTGTGTGTGTGTGTGTGTGTGTGTGTGTGTGTGTGTGTGTGTGTGTGTGTGTGTGTGTGTTAACATTCGAACCCTACGTTAGTATTATGTCATTTATAAGTGATAAAATAACGTCGAACATCTCAACCAATCAGAATGAATTCACATGCTCACTCAATGTTTGTGTTCAGAACTGAAACTTAAAAGAAATTGGAAATTGGAAAACGTGGAAAATTAAAGTGGTACAGTAAAGCGTAAATTCGCATAAAATAAAAAGAAATTAAGCTTTTTAATAGAACTCATTAGGAAGTAAAAAAAAGTTAATTTGAATAAAATCAGTAAACAGAAAAACAGCAGGCGTTAAAAAGTAATTTAAAAAAAACAAAAAATTAAATTGTAATTATAAAAAAAATCATGGTGAAAATAGTAAAAAAAAAAAAAAACATTTGTCACGAATAGTATGAATCTTTGTTTTATATATTTTACGTTTCAATGACAAATACTAATGAAGGGTTACTGTTAAAAAAACAAACAAAAACTGCAATAACACACACACACGTGCCTCTAAAAGCTTTTTCTCGTTCAGGTGAAACAGAGGAACACGTGACGATTTACAGCTTCTCGATTCAAATGTAGCATTAAAACCGCCGCATGCGTGTTTTTTACTTTTTATTATTTTTTGAGGACATTTTTTGTTTACAATTATTGCAAGAAAGTGTTTTTTTATATACATTAGTGTAGCTTTTGTCTGTGCATGCGTTTTATCCATACATAATGAACATTGCTATTATGGATGTAAAGTTTTCTTCTGATTTGGAGTTTGCGTTTTGTTTTTCTGTTTGTCGTCTTTTTTGCGTCATTTATATGTCATTCATTTGTGGCTCTTTTTGTCTTTTTATATTTTCAACCATCAGAAATATTCCAGGTTTAAATTTGCATCCGCTGTTTATGACATGAAGAATAATATTTATGCTGTAAACCAGTTGTCTTTGCGTTGTTGTATAAGACAAATCACCAAACGCAGAAATTCTCAACCTGAAAACACAACAAAACATGTTTTTCTTATGAAATCCTGGTTTGGATTTTATTATGAAAGTAAACTTCTCTTCGTGGTGTATAACTATTTTTTTTGTTAATGATTCCGATTTTTTTTCTTCTTTATAACAACTGGTTGTGGCCTTGCACAGGACCGGGGAATAAAACGAGACCTGGCGTGAAGTTGGAAAAAAGTTTGTATTGTAATCGTTTACTATTGTCCAGTTTTACTCTTTTTGTTGTTGGAAATTTTCCCCATTTGTTTTATAAAGAGTTTTCACAAGTATGTAAAAAAGTGTGTGGTGTTTTTTTTTTTTTTACCCCAGAAGTTTCTCTTGTTTTTCCGTCTGTTTTTCTTCTACTTGGTCATAATAGGATCATATCATCGTTATCTCCTGCCCTGGATACGAGTCTCGTTGTGAGTCTCAGTGCGGCTCATTAGTGAGGTGAAGTGAAAC
>MU551721.1:65887-78560 GCA_024362625.1 Silurus asotus
CAAGAAAAACATTGACAATCCTCACTTTGGACACAAACTTCTATTAGTGCCCTAAAAGACATGAAACCTGACAAAGCTCCAGGCATTGATGGCCTCCGGTTGAGTTTTAATTAACCTTTTGGGGAGAGGTGAGGAAGATCTCATGGTTGTGATTAATGAGATCCTGGCTGAGGGTTCACTCCGCCTGAGCTGCAGGAGGGCTGTGGGTACTTTGCTGCCCAAAAAGTGCGACCTACAGGAGATAAAGAAGTGTCGACCAGGGTGTCTACTTTGTTCTAATAAAAAAATCTTCTCTAAAACTCTGGCCAATAGATAAAAAAACTCAGATCAGATTTATTGTGTGTCTGGCAGATGTATTATGGATAACATCTGTCCTGTTAGGGACATTTTACACGTGTCCAATCATCCTGGTCTAGATTTGGGTTGTATTTTAATTGATCAGGAAAAAGGGTTTGATCGTGTACAACATCAGTACCTATGGAGTACAATTAATGCTTTTGGTTTGGTTTGACTTTTATTGGAATGATTAAAGGTGATGTACCAAGACATTGAAAGTGTATTGAAGATCATTGGGGGTTTGAGAGCTGCGTTTAAAGTTAGAGAGGTTCAAGGCAGGTTGTGTTTTTTGTCGCAGATGCTGTATTCTATGGAAATTGAGCCCTTGCTGTGAAAACTGCTACCTTCAGGTTCCAGTTCATTCAAAAACTTTTAAAGGGCTCTGAGGACTTGGTACGGAGGAATGTTGCAGAAGCTTTCTTTAAAAAGTTGATGGTCTCAGCTTGGACATGTCTGTGTTCCTCATGGATCAGTATCAGATGCACCTGGATGGATTACCCTGCTTTTATCCAATACTATTTAGAACTTTTAAAATTAGTTCTGGCTACTGGAGGAACCCCTAGTTAAAGAAGCAGTTTGGACATTACAGATCGAGTGTTAAATCTTTCCCAGAGTCTGTGTGAAACTACGACTGTAAAGTTGGAACATATAGTAAATGTGACTGGTCCTGGATTAAAGGACATTACTGCTGTGACATCCCTGCTGGGTCAAAGATCAAAATGTCATACTTTAACAATCATGCGGCTCTGGATGAAGAGACTAACAGCTGAAAAGCAGGTTCTTCTAAAAAGATATGAGGGAGGAAATCTAACTCCAGATACCACAGATCCTTTTCCAACATTGGAGACTGAGAGATACGTCTGGGTTTTGCTGAAACTTGATGGATTGCAGGATTTGGATTTGGATGAACTCAATGTTAAAAGAATGTAGAAATGTTTTGTTAAATTTACATTTGTGGCATTTGGCAGACGCCCTTATCCAGAGCAACTTACAACTGAGCAGGGGACGGTTTTTGGGCTTTGCTCAAGGGCCCAGCAGTGGTAGCTTGGTGGTGGTGGGATTTGAACCGGTGATCTTCTGATCCAAAGACCAATGCCTTAACCACTGAGCTACCACCTCCCCAAATGAATGTTTAGAACATCACTATGTGCTAAAACTGATCATGTTTAAAGAAAGAAACTCAGACTGGGAGATGAAGATGAATCTGGAAGGTTCTTTATAAACCACTGACTAAAAACCAGGTGATTTACAGTGGAGACTTTTAAAAGGAGCCACTGGTGTTAATGCTTAATAACAGTTAATGTTTCTGTTATTAATATTCATGTTAGTGCTGCTGTGTGTTTGTGTCTTAGTGACGAGTTTAGATTGTATCAGAATAAGATGTAGAAGACTTTCATCTTTCGCTCTGTTGATGTGATCTTTTTTCTATTATTTTGATCTTTTCTTTGGTATTGTAATTGATTTAATAAAAGTCAGTTTAAAAGCAAATCAAAGTCTCACTCTCTCATTTTCTCTCCCTCACTTTCTCCTCCTCTCTCCCTCACTCTTTTCTTCTATCTTCTTTACTCTATCCCTCACTCTTTTATCTCTCCCTCACTCTTTTTTCTCTTCTTTTTCTCTTTCCCCTGCATGGTTTGTGTAAATCTCAGTATGAAAAGTGTCACAGTGAAAAACTCAGCATCAATGAATAAACCATTTTATTGAAAACTGCATTCAGAAAGAAAGTATTTGAAACTTCTTTGTGAATGTGTTCAGGCAGTGATTACAGGATGATATGACTCGAACAGCTCAACTTTACACGATCCAAAATTCAGATCTAAAATTCTACAAAAAATTCTACACAACTAACGAGTGAAATGTAACAATAAACCAGTTCTTTTACACTCATGTCTTTCCCACACCAGCTCTGGATTTCTATAATAGTTGATTATGATTGTTACACACCGACTGAATATACGCTAACTCCATGCTAATGAAATAGCGGGATATTGGCGTGCACCTTCTTAGTCTGATTCCAGTTTAATGTGCAGTGAAACTTGGATTTGATTAAATTTCTAAAGTGAAAATAAATTCAAAAACCCTAATTTAGCAAGTGAAAAACTCTTACACACATTTAGGAAATAAATAGCACGCACGCACACACACACACACACACAGTAAGATTGCACAATTCTGTTTATGAAACGTTACACCCCTCTGTAGCACATGATGTGTTGATGTGTCCCTGATGTATTAACAAGCAGCAGCATCAGGTTTTCTTCTGAGATTTTCTGCGTGTCGTGGTTGCATGTCACCACAAGGGGGCATCAGAGAGTTCACTGCGGGGAAAACAGACACCCTGAATAGTCTTTTCTTTTATATTTTCCCCTCACACCTTGTTATTTCTTACATCTGCACTGCTCTCATTTTTCTTTTCACATTCTCTTTTTCAAAATGAGTATAAAAAAGAATAAACTTTTCTTCTCTCTTTTTTTATTCCTTTTTTAAAAAAAAAAATCTCCTATCAGGTATCCCTGTCCTTTTCCCTTTGATAATTTCTCACTCTTTTTCTCTCTTTCTTTGTGCACATCAGCTGTATTTCAGCCTGTTAGAAACAACATGCATTTAAGTGACATCATCTAAGTGGGCGTGACCAACAGCAAATTAAAACAAAAACCTGGTAACACTACATGTTCAAAAGTATGTTCACCCCACTAATGATCGAGCTCCCATGTTCCAGCCACGCCCACTGCCCACAGGTTCAGAAAACTGAGCACATGGTCAGAAGTGAACAATTATGTGTTGAATTTTTCACTTTAATTAGAAAGTGTACCTCAGTGTGCTCTCTGGGATCTCAGATCGAGTGTGTGGTTCCTTCTCCAGATCCTCTTCCACATCCTTAAAGACACAAAAACAATCGATTGATGAATTAAACAAACTATAAATTTTACCCCTAAACAAATGATATACTCATTTATATATTTTTGGATATACAGTCTCTCACAAAAGTGGGTATACAAAAGTAAGTGCACCCCTCACATATCAGCAACCATTTTATTATATCTGAAGGAACAAAACTATAGAAATGTGCAGCTTTAAAGCAGTATTGATTTACTGTCCTCTAAAAATAACACAACATACAGATATTATTGTCTAAACAGCTGCAACAAAAGTGAGTCCACACTAAGAATCCATACGCTGCTTTCCTGGCGTCCGAAACTTGAAATATGTTTATAATTTTCTCATACTGCGATCATCACGTCATAGCTACCATCGTAATTTGGCATCTGTATGCACTGACACGTTTACAGCATGCTAAGGTTTTATTAATATTTATTAGATAACCGTGTCTCTGCTGTGTGATTCCTCCTTCTCTTCCTCCGTCTGCAACAGGTTCACTGTCTCACCATCTTCTTCTCCATTAAAGTCGGATTTCTGTACAGCCAAAGCTGCGTCGTCACTGTTCTCTAATCACACAGAACAATAAAGTGATTCATTGATATATTAATTACCTGAACAGACACAGCAGTGTTCCAGTGTTCCAGTGTTTCCCAAATATAAATATATTCTTCATTTTGAACAATTAGAATTCATTGATTACCGCACTGATTAATTAATGCTTTTTATTCTACAATTAATGTATAAATGCAGATTTAGTGTAAAGACCGACCCAAAATCCTGCTGTCAGAATCCATTTTATTCCACACTGCATCCCGATCGCTCTCCATGCGCAGCCGGAACACTCGGATATGATCCAGGAGCTCCTGTTGGGGAATAAACACACATACAGCATCCAATAATGTAAGGACACCAAATCACCAGGAAATAACTTTACCTGTTTCTCCAGCTGATGTTGCTCTCGCTCCTTCTGCATAGCTCTGACACTCGCACGAAGCTCCTGAGAAAATACACACAACACACAGCCACATCAGGCTAAATTTCTTTTATGTGTACGAGTGCTGTAGTGCGAGAATTGTAGTGCAATTATTGTTGTGTCAGTGCTATAGTGTGAGTGCTGTAGTGCGAGTGCTGTAGTGCGAGTGTGTGTGTGTGTGTGTGTGTGTGTGTGTGTGTGTGTGTGTGTGTGTGTGTGTGTGTGTGTGTGAGAGTGCTATGATCCCTAAAATGCAAAATCGTGAAGTGTAGTATGAGTGCTGTAATGCGAGTGCTGTAGTGTGAGTTTTGTGGTGTGAGAGCTGTAGTGTGAGTGCTGTGGGGTGTGTGTGTGTGTGTGTGTGTGTGTGTTTGTGAGTGCTGTAGTGATCAGCAGCAGCAGTAAAATCTGTATTACACAACACTGATGATCACGTGTGCTCTCACATCCAAAAACACAACTGAGTTGTGCATTAAACCTCCCAAACATGATGATGAATGTTTAATTATAGACACACACACACACACACACACACACACACACAGTCACACAGATTTGTTTACCCGGTTGCACGCTTTCTCATTCCCCAGCTCCTGTTCCAGTTTCTCTCGCTCTGTTCGCTCCTCCTGAAGCCATTCTTCTTTCTTCTGCAGCTCATGACTCAGTTTTTGGACTCGTTCCTTATCCAGCTGTTCGTGTCACAACAAAAAACTAGATCAATTATTTATACACTAATAAATGAAACACTTTAAAATAAAGAAAAAGTCAAACATGAGTTCAATGGAAGGTTTTTAAGGAAGCAGAGAAGTGGAGGTTTCTGCCTCATGTTCTCACCTCTGCCTTCTTCCTGATGTTCTCGCGTTCTTTAGCCCAGGCCGCCTGTCCTTCTCGGAGGTTTAGGTTTGCCTGGGAGAGCTGCAGTGTGGTCTGAGCCGCCTGCAGTCGGATCTGATGAAGCTCGGCCTGGTTCTGGCTCTGCAGCGCTCCGAGTTCACACAGATCTCTCCGAAACGCATCCTCACTGCGCTCACTGTTCTCCAGACGTTCCTGAAGAACCCGCAGCTCCTCACGGCAACGTTTACTCTCCATCTGACATACAAGGTAAGAACATTTCAATCGTAAAAGGAAGAAAACCAGATCATGAACACCAGCTTTAATGTTGTCGCCTCATCAGTCACCTGTAAGTTCTTCCTCTCATCCTCCTCGTCCTTCCTCTGTGTCGTCAACTTCCTGACTCTCTCTTTCATCCTGCACAGACATTTATTTAACATCAGCTGTCAATCAAATACTTCATCTACATCCTCAAATCTGCTTTTCTGCTTTATTACTTTCATTACTTCTAGAAGTTTTCCTCTCGTTCTCTCTCGTCCTCAGGGTCTCATTCTCAGTTCCTCTAGTTCTCAATTCTCTCATTCTTAGGTTCTTTCATATTCTCAGTTCTCCTATTCTCAGGTTTTCCATTCTTAGTTCATTCATTCTTAAGTTCTCTCCTTCTCAGGATTTTTCCATCTCAGGTTCTCTCATTCTCAGTTGTCTTATTCTAATTTCGTTCTTTCTCAGTTCTTCTAACTCTCATTTCTCTCATTCTTAGTTCACTTTCTAAGGTTCTCTCATTCTCAGTTCTTTCGTTTTTAAGTTCTTTAATTCCCAGGTTCTCTTGTTCTGGTTATAGGACATTTTCTTAAAAACCTACATTTAAGAACTCTTCTGTCTTCTCCATATTTATTTGCTTATTATTTATCTGCTGTCTGGTTAAAGTGCTTATCAGATCCTTAAACCTACTGGACATACAAGGACACGCTGCCACTCTGACTTCCTGTTTCAAAAGGAAACACTTCACCTCACAGAATAAAATCCTGACTCTCAAGATGCTTCATGTGGAAGGTTAAAGGTTGAAGGTTTCCTTGTATTGATGGAGACGGGGTATAAACACAGAACTTTCGCCCAGTCTGATTTTGTGAATTTCAGCACTAAACAACACCGAATTCATAAATCACAATCACATGACCACCAACCTACACAAACTCAACCCATGAACTCCAACCAAATTTTCAAATAGTGAACAGGAAGGCACACGATCCAAAACAAGTATGAACCATGTCTACTGCTGATGAGTGACTGTAGAGCCTCACGGGTATAAACTGCACAGAGTATGTTACGTTGAACGAAAACATGACAAGTACAGGATGAATCATCAAACATGTTTATTTATTTATTTGGTGATTAACTAAACTATCTACAGGGCCACTGTAGATGAGGTCCACCTCTGCAGATAAGGTCCAGCTGCCGGGTTGTGTTCTTGTCTGAGAACTGATCCCAAACTTCAAACATTTTAGAAACTTTAAACCCCTTAACTTTACAAAGAACATTCTAAAGAACCCTGTGTGTAAGAGTGTAGTCTTTGAGGCTGATGTACAGTATAACTTACCTCTCTATCTCAGCCTCGGCATGTTGTTTCTGCTGCACTAAGCTGTTCACATCCTCCTCCAGATCTTTGATTCGTTGGTGATTTTCGGCTCTTTCTGTTAACAAGCTGCTGAACTCTGCTGAGATGTTTTCGTGAGACTTCAGAACATCCTGAAAGCAAATACTGCAGCAGTAAAATGCTGTGTGATGATGATGCTTCCACACCGGTGTTGATTATTTCCCCTCTCACCTAATTTATTCCACTTACACCACAGGCACAGACCGACGAGTCCAGATTCCTAGTTTTTACCAATTCAGTTACATTTAACGTTGATGAGATAAGTCAATGTCAATATGACCAAAAAAAGAAAGAAG
Organism: Silurus asotus; assembly: GCA_024362625.1. Lineage (NCBI taxonomy): Eukaryota > Metazoa > Chordata > Actinopteri > Siluriformes > Siluridae > Silurus > Silurus asotus. The sequence continues at coordinate 72,858 of MU551721.1, forward strand.
TATAAACTCCTGTGTCCTGAAGAACTTGCAGCTTTACCTTTGACTTTCACAAAAGCTCTGACACTGAAGACTCCTTCCACATCTCATTACACATATACACATTGCTAAAAAACAATAACAAACAATATGAAAAAAACTTTATGTTAATTGTAAATAAACCTGCGCTTCACCTTTTTTTTCTCCTCCATCCTTTCAATCTTCTCCATGCTGCATCTCAGTCGCTCTGTCAGGTCTTTGATCTCGTTCCTCATCTCAACTCGTTCCGTTTCGAAGTCCTTTATCTCCATCTCGTTCTTTTCTTGTTGTTTCTCCAGCTCTATGCAGGACTCTCTGAACTTCTTCTGTAGCAGTAGCAGTTCTTTCTGACAGGCTTCCAGGTGGCTCTTTTCAGCGGCAAAAGTGCAGAAAAATGAGAAGCAATTTGATTTGTTTAAACTACAGTCGGAAAAAAAACGTTTTTACTACACTGATTATATTTAGTAAATTTCGATGGAATGGACACGTGTAATTTTTGTTTTAAACACAGTGATTATCAATTTCTGAATTTCCTAATGTGGGTGTGGCCTAAAGATAATTTTTTTTTTCCTTTATTTTTCTAAAAAAAAAAGAGTTTCTCAGGCAGTTATTCTGATTGTAAATAGAATTTTTGTAACGATTTTTGACCAAATAAAACAAAATAATAGATGAAATAAACCACAGCCAGGTTCTAAAGATGAACAAATGAATAACTGAAATAAAACTTCATGGTTCACTATGACTTTATGTCTTATTCACATTAATGTAAAATATTTTTTCAAAGTTTTCTTATATCAGTTCTTTAAAACCAGTTAGAACACTGTGTATTTGTATCCTGTATCCTGTTATAATAATCGATTTCTTTACCAAAGTGAACAAAACAGCATCACTGTACTGATTCACCAAAACCTGGAGCTAAGCATTAAACTGTAAAGAAAGTGAGAACGTTGTTGCTCAGTGGTCAGAATTCTGATAAAAGGGTCTTTAGTTTAAATCCCAGCACCACCATGAATCCTGTGCCCCTGATGAACGCCCTTAACTGTTAACTGCTCAGTTATACAAATTGTGAGTCACTTATGATAACAGCCAAATCTGCCAAATGCCATAAATATAAAGGAGGACTGTAGATCATATCAACCTGAAATCTCGCACACGCTGGAAATAAATGTTGATTTATGTGAATTGTAAATCATTTCAATTAAATTCAATTTAGTCTTAAATATGTCTGTGTTACACACTTGCGTTTTTCGGTTGTAAAGAGAGAAAAAAAATACAATAAAAATATGAAACATTGCAACGTTTGAATCTTTTCCATCAGAACAGTCAACCTGAGAAATATCACTGTAACATTTTACCAATTAGTTTTTTACTCCATTGAAGGTTCTGACCTGCAGGATCTGAGATCTCGGCACCACAAGCAGCAGGTCGTCTCCATCGCTCTCTTCCTCTCCGTTTCTCTCCTCCTCCAGAGTCACCAGTTCATCCAGAGGTTTAGGAGCGCTGAAGGTGAAGTGAGGACTCGCTGCACATATCTCACCCTGATCATCTACATATAAAAACTGGTATGCTGCTGGCCCGGGGTTTGGCAGATACGATGCTGGGGGACAGAAGACACAAAACTATCAATAGGTTGCATTTAAAATTAAGGTTTTAATACATTTCAAACTTGGATCTGAAAAAAAGCTTTAATTTAATAAAACCAACTGATCCTACTTGCTTTCAATTCATTCATTCATTCAGTTCATTATTTTTTGACGAATAAAAGATTGTATTTCTTTATGAAATAGAAAATCAAGTGCTCACATGCAGATTTTGATATATTGATACTGATATTTTGTAAATCAAATTCAAGATTTACTGAAAATGACATTACATGGACAAATGTTTGTGGACACCTGCGTATACAGTTGTTATGTGCTTGTTTTTAAACATCAAATTCCACCTTTATCTCTATTTGCTGTTATAATAGGCTCAACTTTCCTGGAAAGATGTTCCACTAGATTTTGGAGTGTGTTTGAGAAGATTTGTAGAGATTCATTCCACCACAAGGGTGTTAGTAAAGTCAGGTAGTGATGATGGTGAGCTGAGGAGGCCTGAGGGTGCTTTCAGTGTTCACATTCATTATTTAATAGGGTTGGAGCTCTTTAGAAGGAGATCTTCCAACCCATGGAAAGCAGATCTTCATGGAGCTGGCTTTGTGCACAGCATTGTCATGCTGGAGAAGTTTTGGGTCTCCTAGTTCAAGTGAAGAAAAAATGTCATGCTCCAGCATCCAAAGGCGTCCTGTACATTTGTGTGTCTCCAACAGTCCCAATACTTTTGCTCACACACTGTACATTCACAGCAGTCAATATTTAATACTGATTCATTCTTTTTTATTTGGCTTGAAGGAATTTCTCAGATAATGTTTGTATTTAGAAAAAAAGTAATTATTTTAATAGATAAGAATAATAATAAACACTCTATTCATTCATTTCTTCTCCTCCGTCTCACACGTTCGATTCACTACATTTCTAATAGTTTTGTAGCAGAAATGATTTGTTTACGAAAACACTGATGAGGAACTGCATGCTTTCTGACGTACGCTGTAAGAGGATGCAGCAGTTTACGTCTTTCCCGGGTGTGTAATCTTCAGGAGCATGAGCCCAAACATACGTGTGATAATCTCTCACCGACGTCCAGCCGACCTGAGACAAGAGAGAGCCAGGACACATCTACAGACAGGTCTGAATTTCCAGATACGCTGCAAGAACTGGTTTGATTTTAACAGTAATGTTGAAATGATTTCAGTCAAGTTTAGATCTTTTGAAATCAGAGTCATAACTTTGTTATTGAGATCTTTTAAGGCTGAAAGGATGGCTAGATCATTTCAATCTTAAAAGATCAGGATCATGACCTGATCATTTAGATCTTTTGAGGCCATGATTATGACTTCAGTCCTTCAGAACATAAGGATTGTAAGAATAAGTTAATATTACCTTGAAGAGGCCGATCCAGTCATGACAGCTCCACCTGTGTTCTCGGCTCAGACTGTAGCGACATTCTACTCTGGTTTGAGGAAAATAAGTCTGAGCCACATTCCTGAACGTCACCTTCCAAGGCTCCTCCTTCTCCATTGCAGAGTTCAGAGAGTTCAGAGAGGAGAAGGAGCTTCTTTCCTGGAACAAATGAAACAGCTGGATTGTGACTGGATTTGATTAATTCTTTAAAACAGCAGATGTGACAGTAGTGCAGGTTCTGATCGCTCACTATAGTAACGACTTCTTCACAAGGGGGTGTAGAGCACACACCTCGCTAATGAGAGGACTCTCCAGTATCTGTGATACTGTGGAACATTTAGAGATTCTGACATTTTCACAAAAGAACATTTCTTTCCAAACTTTGACAGAGAATGAAGTGTGTTTACAGCTGCTATAATGTAAAGCAAGAACTTATTAAAGTTCTAAAAGGGAATTAAACACTTATTTTCCTATTGGAACATGTCTTCGTTATCTTCTCAACACCTTTCCAGTACACAACAGCCAGAAAGAGCACACTGATAACCTGGAAATCTGGAACATTCTAAACAGGAAACGTGTCTTCAGAACCCTTTAGAGAAACTTCAACAATCTTACAGAGATGCCTTCACCTCCTGCCTTCATCCTGTGTTAGAGTCCTCCTGCCTGTATTAAAGGAGTCTCTCTGTAAAAGTAAAAATTCGTCTGACCAGCAGAGGGCAGAAGTCTGAAGGCCTGCTCGCTACTCCACTGTTTGGATAGAATGTGGACACCAACATGCTCGCATGGTGCACTGTTTGGATATTTTAGGAATATCCACATCCGAAATTCCATAAAAAATGAGTTGGAATTGAATGTAATGAGTTTTGTAGTAACAAGAAGAAAATGAGTCCATGTGGCATTTTACTTTAAAGTTAATCAAAGGAAAAGGACTTCCAGGATATTAGGATACAGTATGAAGCTGTTACTACGCCTAATAATGATCATAAAATAATATAAAAATCACACGTGCATTATATGTGAGGTTTTGCAGACAAACTGACCTAAAAAATACAACAAACAAACAAACAGGGATTTGAGAAGCAGTTTGAGCAAAATTCTATTTCAGTATTCCCTGAATATCTGTCAGTCTTTCTGAAATGAAATGATTTTATCTGCCACACACAGTCACATGGAGATCACTGTGTTTACACTCCACTATATTTAGCTGCTTTCCAAACAGATATTAGATTTCGGAGTGTTGTGAAATGACATGACACCATCTTCCAATACCACTGCTTCTAGGAATGTTTATTCACACCGAGGGCTAAAGAGGTTTATATTAATGCTGAGACATGGCTAAACACACACACACACACACACACACACACACACACACACACACACACACACATCTAAGCTTAAATGACTCTTAATAAACAAGGATGTGCACAGAACACACACAAAATATAAATACTTTTTTACTTTATAAATATCTATAAATTAGTTTAAAATGTAAATTTGTATCACGATTTCTATTTCTAATATTTTAGGCAAAGTATCAGTGTCATAAAAAAGTATTACATTAATTAAAATTATTTACCGTTTTTCAATTATGTGTAGACAATGGATCCAGAAAATTATATAATTATTTTAGATGAATATAAAATGTTTCAATAAATAATTAATATATTTCATAAAACAAAATTAAATGAAATTAAGCCACAGATACACACAATTCATATAAACACATTCTTTATATGTTTAAGTCAAAGTTACAGTAACACTATTCCGCTTTTACCTTGTTAATGCTGAAATTGTTGTTTTGGTTGTGTTGTGGTTGTTGTTTATTTGGACACAGGAGCCCCGGATGAGTTTATCAGATGAGCAGTAGATCGTGAAGTGCCGGCAGAAAAAAAAAACACCACCTACAACAATAATAATAAAACACACGTGCGCGCTTTGACCGCTTCCTAATGAAGTGCATGATGGGAAATGTAGTTCCGGCGCAGAGGTATGACATATATTAACTGCTTTCTTCTAAAACATGTTTTGTTTCCGGAAAGTGTTAAAAAATTAATCATTTTCATACACTGTTATATAAATGATATGTATTAGTTTATATGTATTAGTGTATTTTATTGTTATTTTTTCTGCTCTGTATTTTTGCCACAACTAATAGTTAAAAACAGCATTTAAACAAGTCGCTCATATCGGGAATATATTATTTAATATTGATTAATATTCTGTTTGTTTAGTTGTTTGCTGGTCATTTTCCCTAAAGTCAATGATCATATTTCCTGCAGAAGGCACCTCTAGATGGCGTTGTTATTACTAATTATTTTATCATCATTTTATTACATTGAGGGGAGGAGAGGAGAGGAGAGGAGAGGAGAGGAGAGGAGAGAAGAGGAGAGGAGAGGAGAGGAAAAAAGGAAATGAAAGGAGAGGAGAGGAATAGAAAATAAAAAAGGGAGGAAATTAAAGGAAATAATGGAAAGTGTAAAAATATGAGATAAAGAGAGGAGAGGAGAGGAGAGGAGAGGAGAGGAGATTTTAATGTAGAAAATGAGAGAATATATGATGGAGGGCTAAAGATGTAAAGGGGAGGAGATTTTTTTTACAGCAGAACAGAGACACTGCAGGACAAAGAGAAAAATAGAAAGAGATGGGGGAGAAAGAGAGAGAGAGAGAGAGAGAGAGAGAGAGAGAG
>MU551721.1:78599-113618 GCA_024362625.1 Silurus asotus
GATAGATAGATAGATAGATAGATAGATAGATAGATAGATAGATAGATAGATAGATAGATAGATAGATTTATTGTCAATGCAACGAAATTCAGTTATAAAGATGTGGGACAGATTTCACACACACACTAAAAAAACATGACCTTAAATGCGTTTTTTTTTTTTTTGCAGTGGACCTGAACATGATCTATGAGATGAAGCTGAAGAAGAAGAAACCTTGGGCTAAGCCAAACCTCAACAGCAGGGGGAGCTCATTCTCCTCCAGCATCACATCATGAGGAGCCATGTTGATTAGATCAGAGCTTCTCACAGAACACCATGGATATCTGAATAGGAATCAGTGATGGAAGATTGTTTGGATTCTGAAGTGACACATTATGAGTCAAAAACTTATGAACATGTGAAAATGAATGTTTGTTCAGTAATGTTCAGTAAGCACTTAATCCTGATCAGGGGCCTGGGCTTTTCCCAGGAACACCAAGGGTGAGGTGGAAATAAACTCCAGGTGAAATCCATAGGGCACACAAGGAAACCAGAGAACAAAGAGACAAAACCAGGGAACATGGGGAGAAAAACGAAGCAGACACACAAAGGAAAACAGAAAACACATAAAACCCAGAGAACAGAAAGGAAAAAAACCAAAAGGCACAGAACCTGAAAATTAACGATCACACAGAAAAAAACAAAGTAAAGTAAAGTAAAGTAAAGTAAAAAAATATATGACACTAAAAGAAGCACACAGAAAGAAAAGCAGAAGCCAGAGGACACTAAAAAGAAACAAGAAGACACAAGAAGAACCCAGAAAACAGATGGAAGAAAACAAAGGACACAGGTAGAACCTAGATCTTGCCAGAAGACCAAGGGAGTAAAGAAGAGGACATGGGGTCATGGGCAGAACACAGAAGACACAGGGGAAAAATCAAAGAACATTGGAGAAACCAGGACACAGAGTGTTTTTTTTATATTAAATAAATATTCTTTTCAGAGTATTTTCTCTCATTTCGTTTTTTTCTCTTCATTTCCACTGCAGTCTGAAAAGCTTCACCAAACCCAGGCTTGTGTTTATAAGAAATCTTGATGATGCCTGGATTTTTTTTAAACCCCCCTCAGATAAAGTGTATGATGAACCTTTGGGGGAAAACTGGAGCGATTGCTTTGGTCTTTATGAGTCTCTGAGTCTCTGAGCTGCAAAATTCCTGCCTGATTATGTGCCAAAATGTCAGTGCAAATCATAACCGAGGTGAGATTCAGGGTCAAGGTCATTACAGGGAGGAATTAAAGCCTCTAGAAAAGCAGATGGATGTGTGATGTGAGATGTGGGATGTGGGATGTGGGACATGGGATGTGGATCTTCTGTGTGGGTTAATGTTTATTTATTTATTTATTATTAATTATTTTAATGATGAGCAGAAAAAATCTAACAATTATGAACGGTATAAAGCAAGCATGGGCTCAAACATGAGAGCAGAAAGAAAGAAAATCTGTGAAACCATATGAGAGAGAGAGAGAGAGAGAGAGAGAGAGAGAGAGAGAGGAGTAAACAAGAAAATGAACAACAGATAAAATAAACAAATAGAAAACAACAAAAAATTAGAGAATGGCAGCAATGAAAACACTAAGAGAGGCAATACGCAGTGCAGTCAAACACACACCCACACACACACCCCACCCACACACACACACACACACACACACACACACACACACACACACACACTCAGCAGGATGAAGGGATAAAAATGGAGGGAGGCAGTGAAAAGGATAGTTAGCATGCAAAGCTGAACTGCCCCATCTGTTTGGTGCTGCATTGCTCGTCGTATAACTGTCTCAGACTCGCGCGCTGCATAAAGAATGTTCTGGATTTGATGTAATTCCACACAATTAATGACAGATTTATACTCTGGGAGCCAAAAGGGAACGATTAGTGTTTGATCGCCCATCTGATACACACCGCTGTCCAAGATCTGCAGTGCACTAAGATCTCCTCTTTCTTCTGCTTCTTTTTCTCCTCCTTTTTCTCTTCTTTATGCAGGGTGTCAGGTTACTTGTTGATTTGGAGTTTTACTGATCAGACACATATTTTTATAAACACATTTCAACACATCTCACAAAAACTGATCCAGAGTTATAAACAGATCTTTTCTGGATTTCTGGGTGATGCTGGATGGATAGTACTCAATTCTTCTGATTATTTTTTTATCTACTCTAAAACCCCAATTATGCGCTCAAATTAAATATTAATTGAAATATCTTAATTCAAATTACATCTGGTGTGAACTTCATATAATACATGTGGGCGGAGCTAAGCGGTGAACCTGGGTGGGCGGTGCCACCCTGTAACATGGCCACCCCATCTACAGATTATCATTATCACATCTGCAACAAAGGAACAGGTGAGCAATTCTTCACGTTAATAATGTGCTCTCGCACCAAACATTGCATTTTATTAGCTAGATTTTATTTTCTACCCTGTGAGACAACCAGTGTTTTTCAAAACTTATTATAATTTTTATTCCTCTGTCATAGGTTCAACATATTTATTTAGATATTTATTTAAATATTCATTTTTGCATCCATTTATCCATTTATCCAAACACAGTCAATGTCATAGCAAGGTCAAGTGTCCAAAATGTTTTTATTTCAAAAACTTTCTTTTTTCTGTCTTTCTTCTTATTTTTTATTTATATATACATATATAAGGAGAAAATGCGGGTACTATGAACAACCTCCGACAATAATTATTTTAAAAAAATATTATTCTGCGTCTATGTTTAATGGCGAATTCTCTTTCTATTTTTATTGCAATTCTATTCGTATTATTTTTAATATTAATCTTTAGGCTACTCTTTGATCATATCCTTATATATACTGTATATATATATATATATAATATTTTTTTTGTTTATTATATATTTTATTATTATTATTAATATTAATTCCATTTGTATGTGAGGAATAAAATTGTATTATGAATTTTTATTTGATTTATTGCTGATGTCTCAGTAAATCTCACTGCCTCGGCCTTGAGTTCTTCTTACCTTTTCATGTTTTGCTCTGATCTAATTTTCTACTCCATTTAAACATCACCTGCTCACTGCACTGTAATAGGTTTGGCCACGCCCCTGATAATACACAGTGTGCTCTAAAATTTTTTTTTAAATATTTGCCAAACAGTACTGCATTATGACACCGCATTCCTCAGATGTGTGATGATGTGATAATCCACACAGAAGCGTATCAGGATGGATCGCTCCATGTTCATAGCCATTTCTTGGGAATTATTTCATATGTTCATTAAGCACTTTATCCTGGTCAGGGTGAAGGTGGAGATGAAGGTGAGCTCAGAAATGTTGGGTCTGATACAGCAACACATCCATGATGGGACTCTAGTTCCCAGGTCACTCAGACACACACACACACACACACACACACACACACACACACACACACACACACACACACAAACACACACACGTGAGTAAAAAGGATGAATTAGGCTTGTTTTTGAGAGGTGGGTACCAGGATGAAACCTGAAGGTGTGTGTTGGAAGGCAACACAGCACTATTGTTGTTCATTTATACCCCCAACAACATTATCCTTATTTATGTTTGTGTATTTCAGCAGGTTCTTGACTGGGGGAAAGAAAAAAAGAATAAAGAATAAAGTGCAGACACAAAAGCAGCACTCAAACCCGGTGTAGGTGTGAAATAAAGACATAAAGATCACACAGTCTCTATATGATATAGCTCACAGATTGCAGTGTAAACGTAATGAATGATGAATTGGCCTTTAAAACCTGCATCTGTTGCTCATTAGATACAAAACAGAGGATTTTAGGATTTTAAATCTGCAACCACATCAATGTTGTCCAAGACCAGGATCACAGCAGACGAGCTGTAAAGGCTGATCACAGGAGGTAATTGACGGTTTTACGGAGTCATGCTGCGATTCGGAGACGCTTTTTGGCCTGATGTTTGATTGATTGATAGTTTCAAAGGCTGCTATTATGGACATTTTGACATTTTCCAAACTCTTGCTCTAAATATCTTAATTACAGAAGGTATTTTTTGCTTTTATATGCTTTTGCACAAAACACGTCAGACTTACAAGTGACTCAGGCATTGATAAAAGTCTTCTTTTGTTCCAGGGAGCATTTTATTTTGAAGTATTTAAAAGATTGAGTGGAATTATCTGCAGTGTACTCTAGACGTGACACGATTTTGAATTGCTTATTTTAAAATAGTGTAGATTGTTAGCATAAAAGATTATTAGCTGTTAATTAGCATGGAAGCTCGCCTCAGGTAGCTCATCTAACTCAGAAGGCTTAACTTTTGAGGTTATGCGACAGGAAGATAAACGCATTTTTAATGCTACTATAAAACTGTGACAAATAACACGCTGGAATTTTAATGTGGTTTTAATTTCCACTCGTTCTAATTCGAATGCTCGTAATGTCATCGTTTGCTAATGTTTATTTTTTTCTTATTTTGCTTTGGGGTTGTCTAGAGATAGAGTTATCCCAAATGGTGCAACAGAACTCATATTAAATAAACACACAAACAAACAAAATAATGTATTTTGCTGACAACATTTGGACAAACTATAAGCACCTTAATACTGCTTGGTGAATTACTTAAAAAAAAAGGTTTTATTGAATTACTGGAATAACAAATAATGGGTCTGAGAATCTTTATGGTTCTGTAACCATCTGAATTTAAACACTAAAAAATGTTCTTTAGAAATATTTTATTTATTATATTTTATTGATATCCACATTTTCAACAAGAAAAAATATATAGATATTGAGCTACACTTCATAATACTGTAGATAAAGTTACACTGCGTTCATTGTCCAACGTCAAAAAACATGGTCTATACACAGAGCACACAGTCTACAGGCTTCACAACGTGTTTATTAAATACTGCTACCGATTATTAAAACAATTCTTTAACTTCACTGTATTCCCAATTAAACAATGTAACATTGGCACCACAACCACCATGTTCAGGACAAGTTCTTCTCAACAACCATCACCCTGACCAGAACCACCACCACAACCATCACCCTGACCAGAACCAACACCACAACTATCACCCTGACCAGAACCACCACCACAAGCATGACCCTGACCAGAACCACCTCCACAACCATCACCCTGACCAGAACCACCACCACAACCATCACCCTGACCAAAACCACCACCACAACCATGACCATGACCAGAACCACCACCACAACCATGACCCTGACCAGAACCACCACCACAACCATGACCCTGACCAGAACCACCACCACAACCATCACCCTGACCAGAACCACCACCACAACCATCACCCTGACCAGAACCACCACCACAAACATCTATCTAGCTGTCTGTCTGTCTGTCTGTCTGTCTGTCTGTCTGTCTGTCTGTCTGTCTGTCTGTCTGTTCCTCACACATTGTCGGTGTCTAGAGTTTTTCTTTGCACCTGTTTTATTTAGAAAATGATTTTTGTGGATCATATGAGAGCTTTAAATGTAATTCACAGCTACACAAACTAACACTAAGACACCTTTCTTTTTCAGTATCCCGCTAAACTTTCTGCTTATAAACGTCTCTTCTTCACGTCTCATGCAAGTTAAAGCAGCAACTCCTGAAGACAACTGCGGTGTCCACAAAAAAATAAATAATCATTAGTTGTTTATTACGTGTTTATTATCTCTCCTCTCTCTCTCTCTCTCTCTCTCTCTCTCTCTCTCTCTCTCTCTCTCTCTCTCTCTCTCTCTCTCTCTCTCTCTCTTTCATACAATTTAGGTGAAATGATCACTCTGTATGTCATGGTATAGCATATGAAGGTGTTTGTTGTATTTACCCCTGAATGCATAACTCCAGACAGACAAATTGGGCTGGAACTCAATGGTATTATCTCTCTCTCTCTCTCTCTCTCTCTCTCTCTCTCTCTCTCTCTCTCTTTCTCTTTCTCTCTCTCTCCACATACCCACACAAACACACAAACACACACATACACCATTGCGACTAAATCTTCGCACAGAAATAAGCAGTTTTGGTGAGTGTGAGCCGTAAAGGAGCTGAGGCCATAAATCTGACCATAAAAACGCCATGCTGTCAGCCATCAATCGCCCTCTGCCGCTCTGATGAAGGAGAAATAGGCGATAAAAAAGCGGCATTTTAGGGAAATTATGCCCAGCCTTCCATTTGCAAAGTGCTGCAGAGGAATGGAGCTGGAATATTAATGATGAACTGGTGCAGGATGGGAGAGAGAAAGAGAGAGAGAGAGAGAAGACCAGTGTAAGGACCACAGTGAAACATTACATCATCTTAAACCCTCAGTGTGTATAATTGTGAATAGGTTTGAATATGTGTGCATCGGTGTGTATAGATGTGATTAGGTGTGTATCAGTATGCATGATAAGGTGTGAATAGATGCTTATAAGCCTGCATTCTTGTGTATAGGTGTGTTTCAGTGTGTTTCAATATATTTAGGAATTTACACGTGTGTATCAGTGTGTAATTGTAACAGTGTGTATCATTGTGCATCAGTGTGTCACAGGGTTGTGTGTAAGTGTGTCAGTGTGTATCAGTGTGTAAAAATGTGTATAGGTTTGAATATGTATGTATAGGTGTGAATAGGTGTTTATAAGTGTGTATCTTTGTGTATATAGGTGTGTACCAGTGTGTATTGCTATGTTAAGATGTGTGTCAGTGTGTATAGTTGTGTGTCACTGTGCTTCAGTGTGTGTCAGTGTGTATCAGTGTGTAGGAATGTAGATGATGATGTGTGTAGTGTGATCAAAAATAAAAGGTGAATGGAAGATGAATTAATGATCTCACCTGTAATCAGGACTTTTAATGAAGCTGTGTCTCTCAATTCATTTGAGATAGATAGATAGATAGATAGATAGATAGATAGATAGATAGATAGATAGATAGATAGATCCTTGAAATGTATGGATGGATAGATTAATAGATAGATAGATAGATAGATAGATAGATAGATAGATAGATAGATAGATAGATAGATAGATAGATAGATCCTTGAAATGTATGGATAGATAGATAGATAGATAGATAGATAGATAGATAGATAGATAGATAGATAGATAGATAGATAGATAGATTACTTTATTCATCCCATACCATGTAAACGCCTTTGTACATATTTTAGTGAAAAGTGACAGATAACTGATATGGTTTTCTTTCTTGAATCTTGAGCGGCGGATGTGAGTGTTGGGTGATGCGCTACGGAGGCGAGTTGTGTAGTTTGAAGGGTCTCTAGTGCCCCCTGCAGCCCGTTAATAATCACTCATTTTTCCGGTGTGTGTGTGTGTGTGTGTGTGTGTGTGTGTGTGTGTGTGTGTGTGTGTGTGTGTGTGTGTGTACGTGTACTTCATTACCTTCTATAATATCAACAATGAAACCATTCATAGTGTTCACCAGATGAGCATCAGTGCTCCTCAACTGGGGATTCTACTCATCTGTAGAAACATACAGGAGTGATGGTAAGCCGTCTTTTAAAAATATGATGATGATGATGATGATGATGATGATGATAAAACACAACAGTTCCTGATTGTGTGGTCCCACTGTGAATCATGGAGGAGAAGGTTTGATGGTGTGTAGGTGCTTTGATGGTGACAGTGTTCGTGATTTAGTCAAAATTTAGGTCACACTTAAACAGCATCACTACCACAGCATTTCGCAACATTTTCCAACAGTATAATGATGCCAAACACATCTCTAGGTTATGTAAGCTCTATTTGTCCAAGAAGGAGAATGATGGAGTGCTGAATCAGATGACCTGACCTTCACAATCACCCCATCTAATCCAGGTGAGATGATTTGGGATGAGTTGGACCAAAGAGTCAAGAGTCAAGTCAAGAGGCTTCAAAGAATGAAGTAAAGCAGCCAACAATCACTCAACACCACTGAAAACGTCTCCAAGATTGTCAGAAAACTATTCCAGGTGACAACCTCATGAGTCTTAATAATCGGAAATATATAAAAAATGTAGGCTTTTTTAGTTTATTTAGAGGGTTTTTGTTTACTATATAGTTTCAGGTTTGTTAAGATGTCTTCAGTATTACAGTTTTTCTCAGTTGTTTTGGAGCTTTTTTTCAGATCAGAAATGAAATTCTCAAAACTTCTACTTCAACCTCCAAATCATTTCATCATTTGTGCTCATCGTAAGAACATTTCTCGTTGTTTTGATCAAATGGCGAATGCTTTTGTACATTTATTTAATGGACTGTGTAAAAGCTGTCTGCTGTTTCCTACATTATCAGGTGTTTATGTTCATGTTGATCAAAATGTATATTATTCTGGTGTCACCTAAATAGTTTTAACCACTAAAACATCTCAGCATCAGTTCATTGTGTACGTCATTAAATGCAAACTGGAATGCAAACGTTTTCTTTCATCTAAAATCTCTATTAAACTCTTATTTTGTAAATGTGTTAAATTGGTGAATTGTGCAGATAAATGTTGAAGGTCAATAATGAAGGCGAGTGAATGGCATCAGATCAACCAATAATCAACCAGTTCTCTAAAACAGGTCAAAGGTGAATCTGGTGAAGCTTTAGTTGGAGAGTGAATACAGACAGAACACACAATTATACATTCTGAAAATGGAAAAAACTAAGAAATGAACAAACATCAGTACAGTACATGTGTGAATCCTGTTCAGTCTCATGCAGTCAATATAAATCAAATATGCAACAAATAAACACATTTGTGCTGAAATTCAGCAAAATGGAATTAATTACAGTTTTGTGCATTTCAGTCACTGTGACCCAAAACATTTATATCAAGAAATCCTGAAACTGTGCATCATACTGACGACACAAATAAACATTTTGATGATTTTGTTTGTAAACAATCACAAATGTACTTTTCATTCTGATGTGAATGAAATGTTCATTAATACAAATTCTTACTTTTGAGAGATGAACTGAGGATTTTGAGGAAGTTCAGGCTTTTGCAAGAAATCCAGTGTATTGTGCTGTTTGTACAGATTGTTTCGAGAAATGCACTTAATGATTTGCACATTTTAAGGACGATTCGAGAAAACGCTCCAAAGCGACTGAGAGAAACTGTAATGTGCGATATAGAAAACAATAAAAATAGGGAAACCCATTGACTGTGTTTCTGATTGAATTTTAAAATATAACTGCTGTTTTACTATATATAACAATCTCACCCTCCACACACACACACACACACTCACACACACACACACACACACACACACACACACACACACACACACACAGTACATCCTGAGCTGAGTAAGAGTATCACTGTGTGCTAACTGAAGACCTGGTGTTCTTAATAAAAGTAGTAAAAGTGGATGAGTCGTGCAGCTTGTCTTGTGCACGTTGGCGTGTTCTATCTGTACAGCAGCAGCAGTAAAAACAACTGAAAAAAAGGAATAGGAAAAGAGAGGGAGTGCACTCATCCACGGCCAGACCATAAACTGTGTGATTTGGTGTTTGAGGCAGTTGCTCAGGCATTTTACTGAGTTGCATTCTGTTCCCTCGGAGTAACTGCTGAAGGTGTGTGTGTGTGTGTGTGTGTGTGTGTGTGTGTGTGTGTGTTCACAAGGATGGGAACATTTGATTTATTCGCTCTGAGTTTTTCAAAAGTAAACAAACAAAGAAACAGTTGTTTTCCTGGTGGAGAGCAGCCGAACTGACTTAATTCGTATTAGGTCGAGCAAAAACTCCCAAATTAGCCACATTCATGACATTAAATAAACTCATGGTGTGTAGTGTTTGTGTATATATGTGTGTGTGTATGTGTGTGTGTGTGTGTGTGTGTGTGTGTGTGTGTGTGTGTGTGTGTGTGTGTGTGTGTGTGTGTGTGTGTGTGTGTGTGTAAATGCTGTTAGTATACTTGTGATTGAACACGTTTCTTTCGGTTTAATGATGACCGGAAACAGAATTGTACATCTGTGTGTGCGTGTGTGTGTGTGTGTGTGTGTGTTTGTGTGTGTGTGTGTGTGTGTGTGTGTGTGTGTGGTGATTTGATTTTTACGAGTTTAAGATAAAACAAGCTTCAGTAGTCCCGTCTGTTTCCCTGTGCTGACTGATCGATCACCGGTGTGTAATAGAGCTGTATTTCTCTTTCCCTCTCTCCGCTTCTTATTGGATTAGTTATCGCTGTTCTTTATATTTTCTCCGGTTGTAGCTGAGGTTACATCCCTTTTCCCCTGGTCCAGTTAATCCCCCTGCTCCCTTCTAAAAGCAGTGGGTGGAGGGGAAGGGGCACGGAGGGGGGAGGGGCGGAGCTTTTATGAATGAACAGCCAGTTTTGAAAAAAGTGGGACAGGGGTGAAGAGGAGGATGAGAGACGCGAAAAACAGAGCTGCAGTTCATATTGTTACAGCGAGGGGGCAGTAACGCGCATCTGGGCAAATATTAAGAGAAATAAAATGAACAAGCGGCCGTTGGCTGGTCCGCACTTTAGGAGCAAAGATAATATGTTTGTCTAATTTTGCAAAATGATCAGATAATCCTATTCTAGTGGAAACTATTACACAAATTCATACTCTTTTACACACACACACACACACACACACACACACACACACACACACACACACACACACACACACACGGACAGACAGACAGAATGCTTATAATAAAATAATTTCAACATTAAATTCATAAGAAACTAAGCTGCATGTAAACGGGTGCAGTGTTTATTTCTAATGTCAAGCTGTTTTTTATTCTCTGATTATCTCTCAGCCTGGTCTGTACATGTCCTGTCTGTCTGTCTGTCTGTCTGTCTGTCTGTCTGTCTGTCTCCATGTATGTCTGTCTGTCTGTCTGTCTGTCTCTTTTTTCCTCTCCTGCAGGATTGTAAAAGTGTCCATTTTTGAGCAGCTGTGTAAAAAGGACACCTGCGTGTCAAACCACCCTGAGCTGCACTGCAATGTCTCTGGCATGTTTATGACACACTCCTTTTTTGTGGCCCACACACACACACACACACACACACACACACACACAACACACACACACACACACACACACACACACACACACACACACACACACACACACACAGTGACTGAGAGCAAAAACAATTGTGCACATTCTGTATGTTCTTATAATGTTTCTAGGTATGTAAATAACTATTATTTAGAGTTATTTAGAATTTTTGTCAAAATACGCACACACACACACACGCACACACACACGCACACACACGCACACAATAATAATTAATATTTTATCAATAACAAATGTATAATTAAATGTTATAATTTTACACATTACAGTACATCATTTAGCAAAACAGAGTAATTTACATCACCGTAATTGTTTGAACTTTACAGAAAATATGGACGTGTCAGTGGGCGTGTAGACGCGCGCGTGACTGGAGGGCGGAGCTGCACGTGTTCTGTTTCTGTGTCCGGCGGCGCCGAAAAGAAATCAAAAAGACATGCGCTAAAATTAGACTTGAAAACACGAAAAACACAGAAAATAAACTTGCTCTTAGACAAAGTCAACTGAACTCTGTCAACCGCTGGTGAGGGTAAAACATCTTACCAGGCAGGAGATGCCTACAGCCTGCAGCGGTCCAACCGACTGGACTTTAAATGCTGTGCAATTTCAAGAAATGTAAATATTTGTACAAAAATTTTATATAACTATCGTCAATGTAAGATCAAAAATCGAATCATTGTAGCTACTTGTACACATTCATCACCCATCATGGTACACTGTTTATGTTTATTTTATTCATAAACCTGGCCAGATGCAAAGTTCTCCATTGGGTTTGAGGGAATTTTTACACTAGGGCTTATCTTACACGTTCACCATCCAGAACACAGAGTCTTCTCACTACTTCATCTGGGAAGAGCTGCAGGATCCTGAGGAGCAACACGGAGACTCAGGAGTATCTTCTACTCTCAGGCAATACAACCACATACAAACGCACAAATACATCACATGTATGTAATATGTATGTGATAAACAACCTAGAACTTGAACACGTTAATCTGTCTGTCTGTCTACACATATACACACACACATTTCATCTAAAAGTCTGTGGATAATCACAGTGTAGTTGTTTGTGTGAATGCTCAAGACTCGTAATCGTAACATTTTACGATTTCAGCATGGAGGATGTTGTCATGGCGCTGAAAGCTGCGGTAAAACTCAGACAGATGACGAGCTCATTTACTAGAAAACAAACTCACAGTCACGTGTCAAAGTGGCGCGTCCATGTGACGTTTCTCCCTCAGTGGGGGGGTTAAGCCACGTAAACTGGACTTTATGTGCCGCTGTGACACAAATACTAGTTTTGGGTTTTTCCCCAAAATATTTTGGCTTTCTGATAAGTGAAATCCTCAGTTTTTTTTTTTTTTTTGTGGATCAGCCATTTATTTAACTGTAACTTGTGTCAAAAGTACAGAATATTACACCAGTAACAGATGTTTTTCATCATTTACCCAAATGGCGTCTTATAGCACACATCATAAATCAATCCAGCATCAATAAAATATAAAACAGTATAAAAACCCAAAGGGTTTGAATTAGGTCACATGTAATGACATAGAATATGTAGGATAATTAATATTGTATTAAGTGCAACAGGAAACTGCACGTGAAGGTAAAAAATGGCCGCCGTGTATTTTGAACTCTCACCCACACTTGTGCTCAAATTCAGATTTTAAAATGCGATTTTTTTATAGGTAAAAGGAAATGTATTAATCTAAACATACAATTTTATGATCATTGTATTTAATTTATTAATACGTAAAACCATTCAAATAAAACCTTTTTTAAATATCTGTAAAATCCACAACACCACAAATCAGGCAATTATTCCAAAAGGTTAGAAAATAAAATCATTAGATTATTTAAAAAACAGCATTTGATTTAAAATTAGCCTAGGACTTGGTCAAGGGATTGGTTTCATAATTTCCAAAAAATCTATTCTGTAAAACCAGACTGTTATGCTCTTTTTTTTTGCATGTGAAGGTCATGTGAAGGACATGTTGGAGGGGGTAATTCAGTTCAATTCAATTCAATATTTTTTTTATTTGTATTGCACTTTTAACAAATAACATTGTTTTAGAGCAGCTTTACACAGATCATGTGGAGATAAAAATGAAGATTTTCCTTATAAGTGTAAGTTTGTCTCTGATGAACAAGTCGGTGGAGACTGTGCTTGGGAGGAACCAGCCTCAAGAGGGGAACCTCATCCTCATCTGGGTGCCACCGAATGTCCATTTATTACAGATAATCGATGTTGAGGTGCAGTGATGGAGATCAGAGCAGACTGTAGTCCTGATTCAGTGTAGCAGACTGTTGATATTAACTACAGTCCAAATCCATCCTCAAAGCTCCTGTTCTTACTCCAGAATTTCATGGATCTCCAGGCCATTGATAAGAGACCGTCTCCAGCTGCACAGAGTCGCCTCTAATTGAAGAGAAATTCATCCAGAGGCAGGCCGGGATAAAGCCGGCAAATCTGTCATTCCTATTTCCTTAATTTTACTCAAGATTTGTTAGAATTGTCAGGATAATCAGATGCAAGTGCAGATATTATTTATTATAAAGGTGCAAAAAATACAATCAAGTCACAAATCTGTGAACCAAAACACCACCAACAACCATGAAGTACAAAGAAAACAGTGCTCTGAAAAGTGAGGCTATACAAGTGCTAATAAAGTGAAAATGTTCAGCTGTAAGGGGATTAGTGACATGTGACTTTATATAAGGGTGCAGTGGCTGATGGGAAACAGAGTTCAGGGCCATAATTCTGACTCTGTTAATAAAAGGTAGATCTTTACAATTATGATTATAAATACAAAATGATATTAATAAAGAATAATATATATATATAACTGATTTTAATTTGTAGCATGAGTCTCTTAATTGAATTAACTAATGAACACAATAGAGTTTATATCTGTATTTTATAAAAATCAGCCATATTTTACAGAAGAATCTGGTGGATCTCAGTGCTACCAAATGGGTCCAGATCCAGAGGACATTACTGATTTTCCTTGAGTCAGAACTCCTGCACTGGCCACACTACAGCTCTGTGAAAAAATATCCCCTGGTACAATTGATGATTCCTCACTTAACTCTTCACTTTTCTTTTGGTTAAAAGAAGAACATATTAAAATAGTTCTCATTGTTGACTCTGAGTCTCTCTCTCTCTCTCTCTCTCTCTCTCTCTCTCTCTCTCTCTCTCTCTCCCTCCCTCTCTCACTCACTTACTCTCTCTCTCTCTCTCTCTCTCTTTCTCTTTTTCTTGTTCTCTCTCTCTCTCTCTCACTTTCTCTTTCTTTCTCTCTCTCTCTCTCTCTCTCTCTCTCTCTCTCTCTCTCTCACACACACACACACACACACACACACACACACACACACACACACTCCTGCCATAGTCATTAACAGACTCAATAAGACTGGAAGTGTTGTACTGACCAACACATTTTTGTGTCATCTTTTACTGAAGACACAATCCACAGAGATCATTTTAATTCTGTTTTCTGCCATTTCTTCTGTTTTTATTAGTTTGAACAATATGTTGTTTTAGCTATAAATAAGATCTATCATGTATTTAAACTTACTTCCTCACTTCAGCAGACATCCTCCATTATCCAGGATCCTTCAGGAATCTAGGAATCTGTTTAGTTGCCCTTAGTGTTCATAAAAGTGTTGGTGGGTGTTGCAAAGTAGGAATAAACCAATCACCTCTGGATAACGATCACATCTGGCATTCATTTTCTTATGTGGCTTTTTGGCGGGATCAGAGTAACATGGAACCCACTGGTCCTGGATGATGCAAGATGAAGGAGGAAGGGGAAGGGGGGAGTATATTCCTTTGGCAATCTGTCTGGGTTTATGAGAAATTGACTTGGTCAAGTATGGGTAATGATGAATAGAGGATGATGATGTAGCCACATGCATTTGGCAATAATAGATATAAATATATTTCATCAAAGGGTCTTGTAAGTTGGACCAAAACTTCGGAGAACATTTACTCTTTAATCTACTCCATACTTCTAGTTTTCTGGTGTAACAGGAAGTTCTGCTTGACTTTGGAAATTGTGCTGGGCAACCACTAAGACATGTTTTTTACCTTTTTCTAAAGGGGTTGTTTTTGGGAACATATATTAAAACCCACAGGCTGATTTTCTATCAGGTTACAATATGAGTATTGGGAGTTATTTACCCAAAGAGGTCTTGAGGAACCCTTTTAAGGCTTACTAATGGTCATTTGGGGGTTTAGATCAGTTTAAAATTAAAAAAAAAAGGAAAATGTGTCATTTTATTGCAGGGTTTGAGAAAATAAGGTGCAACATATTATTAAGAAATAAAATCATGTTTTCTGAATTGATTCAGACGTGAAGAGAATTATCATGTGGTCATTACTGGATCTGGTTGACTTCCAACAATACACTAAATTGCCAAAAAGATCCCATTTCAGAATGCGTCTGTAGAATTAATAAGATTGACAAATAGATAGGTAGGTTCCATCATCTGTTGTTGAACATCATGCACTAAACATCTTGGAAACAATTGCAGCACTGTTAGCCTTCAATCTGTCATATCTGTGAATCTCATGAAGTCTCATGGAGTTTTTCCATTGCCATATTTTTGCCATCTTTGACTTTTATAATGGAAATCTAAAATTACATCTAGATATCTTAAAACTGCTAAAAATGTATCTGCGAGGGCTTCCTCTAGGTTTTCTGATTTCCTTCAACTTACAATTTTTGGCATTCCATTTAGAATGCATTCCCTCCTCACACCCAGATGAAACTTGTAAATTATCTGGAAGAAATTGTTTTTTACTGAAACTAGTAAAAGCTTTTGGACAAAAGATTTGGACTAGTTATAAAAAAAAAACAGTCATATTTTGTCCAATTACAAATTTGGTGGCATAAGTGATTCAGAATAGAATACAGTGGTCCCACAGAACTCGTGGGGTTTATGTTCAAGACCCCCCGCGAGTTTCGAAAATTCGAAAATTCGAAAATATGGTACCTTGGTAAATTCATCTAGACATTATGTCACTTTAATACAATAATGTTTTTTAAAAATCTATAAAATTTGTTTGTGAAAACGTGGTTTAAAATGTTATTCCTAACGTTCCTGAACATTCAGAGGAACACCAGCTGTGGATTCCCACACATTTTTTTAATAATCCATACCTTGTTGTTAGTTAGGTTACAAATTAGAACCTGCTAATTTTCCGAGCCGCAAATGATCAGCGGTTGATTGTAGATAGTTGTCAGGCTGATGACGCGGAAGCGCAAATAACTCGATCATTGTCTTTATTCAAAATCAGTTCAACAAACGAAACACTCACAGGCCGCGAAGGAAAGCAAACTAAAATATCGGCTCAAGACGAGTAATCCAACACGAAAGTAAATGTCCAACGGAAAACAAAACCTGAACTGAACGCAACTTCACAGCAAAGAGTAATCCAAGGCGGAAACAGAGTCTTGGGGACAGAACCAGCGGGAAGGCAGCGGTCGCGGAGTGACCAGCATGACAATTTAAGAACTGACAGCCTGTGACTCAAGAACGTGAGTTTATATAGTCTGATCCGTAACGAGCCTCAGCTGTCGATCGTTCCAGGCAGGCACGGGATAACGAGAAACCATGACAGCTACTGAGGGGGGCGTGGCAGGGTGCATCTCTGACAGCTACTGAGGGGGGCATGGCAGGGGAATCTCTCAGTGGCCGAGGGGGGCGTGGCAGGGGAATCCCTGACAGTACCCCCCCTCCAGGGGCGGCACTCGACGCCCCAAAACCCACCCATGCCAGGCGGGCCGGGGCACTCAGAGGAAGGCCTCCCCAACCGACCCAGGACAAAGGAGGCCCCGTGAGCATCGCAGCAGAGCAGGGGAAGATCGGAAGGGGCCCAAGGCAAAGCAGCGTCCTCGGTCGGGATCAGGAACGGGTCAGCGGCCCTCGAAATGACCGGAAGCTGAGCCAAGCTCTTGGCGGAGACCAGCCGTGGCGCGATCCCCACGGCGCGGCACCCTCGGCGGAACTCTGTGGCTGAGCGGCGCCCTCGGCGGAACTCTGTGGCGGAGCGGCGCCCTCGGCGGAACTTTGTGGCTGAGTGGCGCCCTTAGTGGAACTTTGTGGCTGAGTGGTGCCCTCGGCGGAACTCTGTGGCCGAGCGGCACCCTCAGTGGAACTCTGTCGCTGAGCGGCACCCTCGGCGGAACTCTGTGGCCGAGCGGCGCCCTCGGCGGAACTCTGTGGCTGAGAGCGGCGGCCTTGTGACGGGTCTGTGGTGGCTCAGCTCTGTCTGCGCTCTCGTTACGGGTCAGTGACGGCCCGGCGCTCTCATGACGACTCTGTGGTGGCCCGGCGCTCTCGTGATGGGTCTGTGGCGGCCCAGCTCTCTCAAGACGACTCTGTGCCGGCCCGGCGCTCTCGTGACGGGTCTGTGGCGGCCCGGCGCTCTCCTGACAGGTCTGTGGCGGAGAGGCGCACTCCTGGAGACACTGTGGCGGAGAGGCACGCCCACAGGAACCTCGAAACAAGGCAGCACGCTTGTAGATGTTCTGTGGCGGCACAGTCAGCTTGTGGGCACTTTGAGACGCCCTGGCACGCTCGCAGATGCTCGGAGATGGTGCAGAGCGTCCATGAGAACCCCGGAACACAGCAGCACGCTTGTACAGACCCAAGGGCAGAGCTGCATGCACATGGAAGCTCTGGAGGTTTGGCTCTCTCGTGACGTGTCTGTTGCGGCCCGGCGCTTTCGTGACGGGTCTGTGTTGGCCCGGCGTTCTCGTGACGGGTCTGTGGCGGCCCGGCGCTCTCGTGACGGGTCTGTGGCGGCCCGGGGCTCTCGTGACGGGTCTATGGTGGCTCGGCGCTCTCGTGTTGGGTCTGTGGCGGCTCGGCGCTCTCGTGACGGGTCTGTGGCGGAGAGGCGCACTCCTGGAGACACTGTGGTGGAGAGGCACGCCCACGGGAACCTCGAAACAGGGCAGCACGCTTGTAGATGTTCTGTGGCGGCACAGTCAGCTCGTGGGCACTTCGAGACACCCTGGCACGCTCACAGACGCTCAGAGATGCTGCAGAGCGTCCACAAGAACCCCAGAACACAGCAGCACGCTTGTACAGACCCAGGGGCAGAGCTGCGTGCACATGGAAGCTCTGAAACGGAAACGCGTCTCTGGGAGCATCCTGGAAAGGTGCTGCACCCTCTGAAGAACCACGGAATAAAGCCAAGCACGTTGGAGAATCCTGGAACGGAGCTGCGCGCTCTGAAGAACCATGGAACAAAGCCAAACACTTTGGAGAATCCTGGAACGGAGCCACGTGCTCTGAAGACCCATGGAACGAAGCTTCTTCATTCTCAAGGGGACTGTCGTGGCGATCCGCCACCTCTATCCCACACATCCCCAGAAGGTGAGTGAGCCAAAATTCGCTCAATTCCTCTCTTTTCCCGGAGAAGCGAGCCGGAAATCCCCTCGCACTCGCCGAGGGGCGTGGCCTGAACTGAATGCAACTCCACGGCAATGAGTAATCCAACGCGGAAGTCTTGGGGACAGACCCAGTGGGAAGACAGGCGGTTGCGGAGTGACCAGCATGACAATTTAAGAACCGACAGCCTGTGACTCGAGAACGTGAGTTTATATAGTCTGATCCATAACGAGCCACAGCTGTCGGTCGTTCCAGGCAGGCACGGGATAATGAGAAACCATGACAGCTACTGGGGGGGGCGTGGCAGGGTGCATCTCTGACAGCTACTGAGGGGGGCATGGCAGGGAAATCTCTGACAGCGGCTGAGGGGGGCGTGGCAGGGGAATCCCTGACAATAGTATAGCTTTAATTTGTCACGTATACTTTACAGCACAGTGACATTTTCTCTTTACGTATCCCACTCGGAATCTGCTGGGGTCAGAGCGCCGAGTCAGCCATGATACAGTGCCCCTGGAGCACAGAGGGTTAAGGGCCTCACTCAAGAGCCCAAGAGAGGCAGCTTGGCAATACTGGGGCGTGAACCCCTGACCTTCCGATCAGTAAACCAGCACCTTAATCACTGAGCTCCCACCTCCCAATAACAAGGAAATCCTGACATAAATATTCATTTGACTAGCTGGTGCAAGAAGAAGCTGAAAATTCCTGCTATAACTGCTGAAATGTTGAATGACCCAGGAGAAACAATTTATTTTACTTCATCCTGGAATACAAAAAAAGTTTCAGGAAAAGTTAAGTGATATTTTGTGGAATGGAGAGATGTTACTTGGAAAGATTAAAGAAGAACAGAATGAGCTGGACGTTTGACACATTTTTTAGTGCTTCTCAATTTTATTTGTTTAAATAGCATATTTTATGAAAAGCATATTTTATACTTTGAAAGTCTGGAGGGTTTTTTTGTTCGTAGCATCTCTTTAGGTGGAAAATAGTGCTTATGCTCTTGGTCCAGGCAAGACATAAGAATTATGGTAGGGCTTTGACTTAAAAAAAAATAGACAGTGTGCCAAAGCAGAGTATGATCATCAATCTTTAGCAAAATAGTCAAACTGCTCAAACACTTAAGTGGATTTATTTTTCAGAAGGAGCTTCACTCCCACTATTTCAGTCAAAATGTCAGGAGATAATAGAGGACATCTACTCTCTTCTCATAAATCACTACCTTCATGTGTAGACTCCGACCTTTAAGCTATCCTGAAGCAATACCTTTTCCTCTTACATCCTCCACTAATCTAATTCACTCACCTTCTCCTCACACCTTCTTTTCTCACATCTTTTACTCATCATATCCACTCACCTTCATCAGTCATCCAATCCACTGTTCTCCTCCACTCACCCCCTGTACTCATCTAATCCATTCACCTCCTCCTTTCACGCCACACCTCTGGTCCTATCTTCTCACCTCCTTCTTTTACCACTTTTACTAATTCTATCCCTATGTCTCCTCCACTCACCTCCTCCACTCCTCTCATTATCTCCTCCACACCTTAACTTACCAATTTACCAACTACTTAACTTACCAGGAAAGGCCTGAACTGGCATCCGCCTCTCTACAACCTCCACAAAGAGAAAGAGAGAGTGAGAGAGATAAAAAGAAAGAGAGATTAATTAAGTGGAGAAAATCTGACAATCCAGAGAAACAGCACAGGAACAGCCCAGGAACAGCACAGAAACACCACAGGTATAGCACAGGTACAGCACAGGAACACAACAGGAACACCACAGGAACACCACAGGAACATCACAGGACAGCACAGGAACATCACAGGACATCACAGGAACACCACAGGAACACCACAGGTACACCACAGGAACACCACAGGACAGCACAGGAACATCACAGGACATCACAGGAACAGCACAGGAACACCACAGGAACACCACAGGTACACACAGGAACACCACAGGAACACCACAGGTACACACAGGAATGGCACAGGAACAGCACAGGAACAGCATAGTTCATTTTGTGTCCTGAGAAATCTGTTTTGTTGTAGGATGATACACTGTTGTAGAATGTAATGGTTCCTACAGGGTTTTCAAAATGACTCTCAAAAAGGTTGTGGAAGGATTTTTGAGCAGGAAAATATTCAAAACTTTTTATTGTACTTAAGATCTGTAGCTTTATTGAAACTTATTATACAAATCTGTTTTCTTCTGAAAAAGATACATGTCTAATGGAGATTGAATATTTCTAAAATCAGACTTTTGCTATCCAAGTTAACGAATTACACCAAATATAGTATAGTATTTTTTTATAAAAAAATTAGTATAGTTTACTTTCATAAAACAGCTAACGAGTTTTGTTTAACTGGTGTTTGTGTTGCTTTAACATTTGCTTTTAAATGGATTATTAAACATCATGTAAATATTAATCGATTTTTTTTTATCTTTCAACTTCCATTAAATAATAATCTGATATTTTTACATTTTGTAGTATTGTTTTCACTGTTCCACACTATACATACACACATATTAAAACAGTATAGACCTGACCTGACTGTACCAGGACATGGCTTTAATGCAAGATGTGGCCAGAAAAAGTTGATTTACTTTAGTTTGAGTCTGAGTTTGTGCATGTTCCAGGAAATCCTCCTAAATCTGGACAAAAGAGTTCATCTGCATTTCACCAATGTGTGGTCTCTAACATCGCACAGAAGCAGCAGAACCGTAAACTTCTCCTAGCCTAGTGTTTTCCCATAACACTTAGCAGTTACAGCAAGAAGATTGCACAGATCTGCTAGTCATGGTTAGGCCATTAAGAGCTGGCTCTATCTTGGGAAAGGTTTAGAGCCAAATAAAAAAAAAGGTCAGAGAGATGGAATAGGGGGTGAGGTGTTCAGTTCCATGTACAATTTGGATAAGCAAAAACAGATACTTCCTAATGACTAAGTTGTATGGAGATGTTCTCCTGGAATCAGCAGACATCTATGAGACTTTCACAATGAAGATGTTGTAAAGTGGATTTACTTAATTCAGTGGGGTTTGTGATAGATGAAATGTATTCATCTAACTCTAAGTAATATCTGGAAAGTTTTCTTTACACCTAGTGGCCTTTATCCTGAGGACATTGGCCAATATCCAAATGTTCTTAATGGAGTGAAATGAAGTGAATACTGTTGGGATGATTGTTTCTCTTTGTGTTTCCAAACCTAATTCTGATAAAAAAAAACTCCGCAAAACAACAATGAAGCTTATGAGAAATAATATCACCTTATTTATTCATCTTCACTAAGAGCTTTATTCTGATCCGAGTGATGGTGATGGAGGATCTCAAATAAAAATTGTATTGGTCACATACACAACAATAAAATTGATTGATAAAAATTGATGCCTCTAACTGTAATAAAGTACAAATATGTGGCATGGCGTTGTGCAGTTTATGCCATGTAACATCAGTTACGGTAGTCAGTTAATTTGTTAATAATTTGGTAACTGTTTAGTTTGTAAATTACATTAACTATATTTTATTTGAGTTTTTTTAATTACTCTTTTATTTAAAGAATAAAAGAGAAAGCAGCAAATGAGACAACATCTCAGTTACTTATGATAAAATAGCAAACAGTAGTAATGTTTGTAAGGTGGAAGTGGTTTGGAGCTGCAGAGGAATAATAGGCACAGAGTCTGTCTTTTCATCACATCTGAGGCACCAGCCTGGAATGTCTGGAACACCAGTCCATCATGTCTGAGACACCAGTCTATAATGTCTGGGACACCCGTCTGTCACAGGACATGCTTTTCTAATCCTAGATGTAATTATCTCAGTATTATAATGATCATAATTACATTCATAATTATTAATTAAAATTGAAATGTAGAGTGTGTTAAGGTCAGAATGTAAATGTTTTACTCAAATAAAATAAAATTATAAAATGGTGTTGCTTTTTCACATTTTATATTGTTAACTTAATCCTATAAAAATTATCTCCTGAAAAAGAAAATAATCTGTGCCATAATTTACAACAATGAAAAAAGCCCTTTCTCTTTGAGCCTGTTCAAGTGTACATGTAAGAATTTCTACACAATGCAGTCAATTTTTCAGGACACATTGTTCTTAGCATGATCTTAAGCCACTCCTTGGCCACTCCTAGGATCAGTAAATTCACTGTGAAGGTGTTTCCTGTAATAGTGACATTGGGCTAAATGTGATTTAACCTGCAGTACAGGGCAGACAAACAGGGAGAGAAAGAACAGCAGTATTCATGGAGATGGACTTTGGCCTGAGAGGAAAAAAAGCAGTGGAGGTGTTCATATCCTGGACTTCGGCAAGTTTTGGATGTGAATGTGATGTTTGTGGTTATAAGAAAAAACAAAATGTTGATTTGATTTTGGAATCAACCTTCAAAGTGTTTATTAAAATCAAACAGAGAGATCAGATAAAAAAAAATAAAAATAAAAATAAAACACTTGTATTAAATTAGTCTTGTGCTTTGTATTCTTTGTCTACTTTGTAACAGCAAGTAAGAAAGTATTTTTTTTAAATTAACATATACTTGGTTGTTATATAAATAATGTTTTCTTATAATCTATAATATCGATTTTTTTATTCAACTTCACTAAATGCTAATTGGATAATTTTGTAATCTATTTTAAATTTCCTGTAATTTTACTTTTCTGTTTTTTTTCTCTCTTTGTTTGAATTTTATTTATTTTGTTTTGAAATGGTAAAGCTTCCAAAAAATACTGTCTACTTATAATAAATAATATTTCCACCCAAAACTAACCGTCTACACTAATCAACATGTAATTTAATCCGATGCAAATGATTAACAGTATAGTTAATTAACTTGTGTTATTTTTAAATAAAATCGATTTTTCCACACGGAAAGTTAGTTTTAGCACTGAGTTAAGTATAAACCTTTTATATCATTTTTCACGTTTTCCACTGTGCCGCGGCAAAATCGGGCGTTAAATACGCGCTCGTGCTTTGAATTAATATTATACATATAAATAAATCTTATATTTTATAAAACAAATGTTTTCTAATGTAAATACTCAGGGGAAAAATAATATACTGCATTTAAAATAAGACAATGGAATTCTTAATGCTCACACAAAAACAAAAACAAATACATATATTTTAATACTAATAAAAACGATTTGCAGACATAATGGTATTCCAGCAGGTCAAACGATTTTCTCCAATTTATTTGAACTATTTATTCATTAAAGATTTTATCCGCAGTGAGAGAGATTATTAATAATAATCTATCAAACATACTTTCCTCTTTTACATTAAAATATATTACTATATCCAGATTTCTAGTTATAATAATTGTAGAAAATTCCATAGTATTTTTTTAATCACTTTCTAAAATTAAATATCTCTAAAACGAGTGTCGGCTTGTTTTTAAATATATTGAAAAATTATTTGCTCACTTCACTTTAGAATAAAAAAACACTCAGAGAAAGAAACTCGTTTTTAAATTATGTATAAGGCATTTAATTTAAAACAGTTTACTTTATAAAACAAATATAATAAAGATACATTTCAGAAGAAAAACTCAGTATATAATTATTCAATTCGGATTGGGGTATGATGTTTGGATCTGTGCATATTATAAAGTGTGTGTGTGTGTGTGTGTGTGTGTGTGTGTGTGTGTGTGTGTGTGTGTGTGTGTGTGTGTGTGTGTGCGTGTGTGTGTGTGTGTTATTTGTTATATTTACTGCATTTGCCGAGATGTAGTCATCAAACGTCCGCGTTCCCGTATAGTTTACGCGCATGCGCACTGACATGGAGAAGGCCAATCTTGAACTTGAACTTTGATCCCATACAAGTCTCTAATTTAAATATGAACAGCAGTGAGGTTTTTGTTGTTTGAATCGCCAAGAGAATTGTATTTATAAATAAATTTAAACGCAAGCGAATTTTTCATTTGCATTTTGACGACCTCTTTACGGTTAATATTCAGATCTTGACGCTTTCTAAAGTGCGCGCGCGCGTGTGTGTGTGTGTGTGTGTGTGTGTGTGTGTGTGTGTGTGTGTGTGTGTGTGTTTCCATTAGAAACATTAGAAACATATTACAGATCTACACAACCCGAGTTTCTTCGTCTTTTTCTCAAACAGCTCGTTCAGAAGTTGAGATTAGAGGTCATTTTTACTTTTTGTGATCATTCTACAATTAATTATTCGTATTGTTTTAATGTTGCACTTTGTAGATGGTTATTCTCATGCATCAAGGTTTCTGAACTTCACAAGTTTTTCAAATCCAGGCCACGTGACTTTACCCATTATTACAGTATCTTTATTTTTACACGTGATGCCTGTGTTTGTCATTTTGTTTTTTCGCCATGATTATTTTTCCGGACTTGTACTGCATATAGAGTTTCAGATTTCATACAGTTTTATAAAGGATTTAATGCACAACATGTTGAAATACACGAGCACTTGCCACTGGTCTCGTAATCCTCCATTATTCCGCCGCGTTAAGGCTCTCGATCATGACGCGAAGCCTAAAAACAATCCTATAGCTTTCTAAATATCAAGATAAATATTAAAGCAGGAACTGAGCCAGTGTGTGTTTTATTGTGTCTGTGTTTAATATTCCAGACTGCAGGAGTTAAATGTGAAACACAGCAGAGGAGGAGGAGGAGTTTCCATCTTTCCCTTTCACTGTACTCTATATAACCTGGAGGAAGAACCAGAGCACGCAGAGCCCCCACGCCCCTCTGCTGAGCAGATCAACAACACTTTCATTTCAACTTCATTCCAACTGTTATGCTTTTAGTCGAACCCCGGGGGAGGGGCGGAAAGAGGAGGGGAGGGGAGGGGGGGGGTGGGGGGTGGTGGGGGGGTATTTTACATGATCGGGCATATCGACACCTCCACGTTTAGTTCCTGCTGAAAGACTCCACATGATATCTGTTCTGATCTTTTGTAGTGTTATTATATATATATTATATATATGTATATTGTAAAATGAAGCTAATGACAAATTTCCACCTTGTACACAATAAACCTACTTTACTAAGTAAAAAGGTATTCAAATGTCCAAATCTGTACCACCCAAGTGACATGGAAAGGCACAGTTTGATATCTTTATTCTTTATTCTTTATTCTTTAAAAACTGTTAAAAATAATATCATGTAAATGAGAAGCTTCTGAGACCTGCCTGTTTTACTCGTCACTAAAGGTGCAGGTCCACTTGACTTTCCCCGGGTTTAGAGACATGAGGGGAGACAGTGTGGGGAAAAGGCGTGACGAACAACATTCTTATAAAGTAAAAAACAGATCAATAAAATTGGACTTGTAAATATCACTAGCATTAATCTTCATGTGCCTGTATTTTGGATTATTACATAATGGAATCCCTCCTGAGTCTGGTTTTATCTTCATATCATCTCAGGGAGTTTTCCTCTGAACACTAGCACTACTTGTTTGGACACTGTAAGGATAAACTTATACATGTTTAATAGATTCTATTCTCAGTCTATTCATTTCTTTAAAGTGCTTTACAAATAAAAATTGTAAAAAGAAATTGATTTGAATTGAAATCATAAAAAAATATTTAATGTAGAAAATCAGAGTGTAATTACATTTGTGGGTTACATTAAGCATAGATTTCTAGTTCAGATTTATGAATGTTGAATGGCGATAAATGTATCTATTATTAGATTTTATACTCAAAGTTTTAGAAAATATTCTCCACTAAACTCCAGATTGTAAGTGCAGGTAAAGTTTGGTTAAAATAAAGTTCATAGACCTAGGCGTAGGTATGATAGGCTGCACAACATTTCACTGTATCTCTGATTGTACCTTATAAAATATTTAATTTGCATAATTCTATTTCAAATTCAAAGAAATAAAGAATCACTTTATATAAATGTTGCACACGTGAGATACAAAGAGTAGTTGCATGAGCAGCACAGGAACAAGGAATGGTCCTTTTTAGTACCCCTTGTTCCTGAGAGTATTTTTATCTGGACCAGAGCACAATGGGGAGGTCAGAGATTGACAGCTAATGGCTGATGGTGCATATTTTCTCCACAAACATTTGCTAACACCAGTTGCTCCCTGAGAGTTGCAGTAGCAGGAATTTAAAAATTTTGATTTAGATCCTCCACAAATCATCAGGAGAGCTAAGAACAGCTCCAGTGAGGACGTGTGTGTGTGTGTGTGTGTGTGTGTGTGTGTGTGTGTGTGTGTGTGTAGTCCAGTGCAGTACAGTACAACACTGCTGTTAAAGCCGTCACACTTCTCCTTCATTTAGCACCCAGAGGAAGAGGAACAGGAGAGGAGATGGAAGAACAAAAACTTGCAGAACTTCCTGGTGATGGGCGAGAGGGGCAGTTTCAGCCTGGGCTATCAAACGGGGCTGTTTTGTTCGTTTTTATCTTTAAACACTGCACATTTGCAGCAAAACTGTTTCCCTGAATCATATTCAATTCATATTCTTAATGTAAAACAAACACTGCTAATGTTTTTCAGAAATGTTTGTTCTTAAAATGCTGAAGAATGTTATTTAAATGTATTTTCACTAATTGTACCATTTTATTTCATTTTACTTAAACTGCTCAGTTTATTCAAAGCTAATTACTTACAAATAATTTAATTTATAAATAATAACTTTTCGAAAGCTTTAATTATTCAATGTTAAAATAATAAATCTTATTATTTTATTATCAGTATATGTCTTGTATTGTTTTTTTTCTTTTATTTTATTTTTGTTATCTTTAATGTTTTGTATTGTTTTGAGCAACTGGCACAAAAGTTTCCGAAACATCAGTAATGTTAATCTTATCTAAAGAAAATAATGCAGAGAAAGACTTGAGAGCTGAGTTTTACAAATAAAACACTTGGAAAGAATAATTATTTAAAAGTGTACATTGTTTTTATTCGTTTGCTTTCTGTGATCTGAAAATGTAAAATTAATAATAATCATTTTCGTTCAGTTAATTGTGTTACAGTATTATCAGAATATTAATCCGACATAATCTAAAATAAATTTTTCTGCAATTGTAATATTAGTATTTTCTATTACAAACAAAAAGAAGAAGTATTAAATTATAGAAATAATCAAATAAATGTCGTACATACTCCAAAATATCCACATGTGTTTTTTGTTTTGTTTGGCACAATTACAAATGTAAACGTTTTGTTTAAACAGCAGATCTACAAGCCCCCAAATTCCCTTTTAATCGCGTTTATTTCTTTAGAAACATAAAACTACTTAAACAAACTACAGCTGAAAGATGCTCCACCTTTCAGTTATATATTTGTTTGCACAATTTGACTAAATTATACATTGTGTTGTGAAGCTCAGTGACCTAAAACAACATTAACCTGAAAACAAAGAAAGGTAATGTTTCTTTCTTTCTTTTCACGATGCTGCGAGTGTTAAAGATTATTATTGCTTAATATTATACCACAATGTACAAAGAAATAATTAACATAATATGCTATATATTAAAATGACTATTTATGTATAAAAAGTATTTGCATATAAATACTACTATTTAAACACAATGGTATATAAATACTACTTGTTTTATTTTTTGATAATGGTTTAATTTTCTTTCATTAACAGTTCATTTCAGAATCTACGTTATTTTTAGTATTTTGTTCTGTTTAACACAATTTTTTTTCCAGAGAAAACTAATATTCCTGTTATTTCACTAAAGACGCACAGATGTTTTGACATATCTGAAATGTCTGAAAGTAATAAATCCCGTATTAATGTGTCTAACCTACATGAACATGAACAAACTGATACAGTTGCATGTCTGCAAAACTATAACAGCAAAATAAATTAAATCATAAATGTACAATTTAAAAAGATCTTATGAATTCCTGTTTATATTTGTTTTACTTTATTATAAAGCAGCGTGTTTGATCTGCCCGTCTGTTTGTATGTGTGTGTGTGTGTGTGTGTGTGTGTGTGTGTGTGTGTGTGTGTGTGTGTGTGTGTGTGTGTGTGTGTTACCCTTTCGATGGTTTTAAATCTAATCTTAAATCGCCTCGCGCGCGTGCAGCAGGGAATCATTGAGCCCTGAATGACGCTCGTCAGGATAATGAGCGTTTTAACTTGAACTTGGACGTGCGGAAGTCTGAAGTCTGTTCTCCTTATTATGAGCACTGAAAGGCCGCACAAGACAAACTGTCCAGCTGTTTATTCATCATAATAACATTTACTAACAAACTGCATTCGGTCTGATAAACTGTACAAAAAAAAACCTCATAGTTTGTCCCTAAAAATCACAAATTGGTTTTATTTAAGGAGGAATGCAAATTGATTATAAATACTGGTATTATCTAAAAATATAAAAAGTCTTTACTCGGGCTTTAATAACTACACAGTTATAATGTTTACGATATGAAACAAATTGTATTATATAGTCGATTATATTACTATTACTATATTTAGCACTTATATTTACACAAAACTGTTTATAACTACACTTTACTAGAACTCTACTTCCTATAAAAAGTACCTTAAATAAACTACGAAAAAGTCCACAAAACACATTTTATCCCAGGAAATAAGACTAAATTACAGACTACAAAAATCTCAATTAACTTTATTATGATTAGCTTTTGGATTTGACGATTTCACAATTATTTTTCAGTCTTGACCTCGTGATGCGCATTTCCTGCTTTTTAAATTAATAATATAAAGTTTCTATTAAGCAGTTAGTTTAAAGTAAGTGTGTGTGTGTGTGTGTGTGTGTGTGTGTGTGTGTGTGTGTGTGTGTGTGTGTGTGTGTGTGTGTGTGGTTGCCGTGGTATAAATTAATATATATCAAGAAAGTAACTGAATTTGTCATCACTGATTTACATTTCAATAACTAGTGTGCTAGTGTAAACGCAGTCGACTTAATTCGTATTCAAAATGATCTTAGTCGCATCTAAAGTACAGTTTGATCATAATAATAATAATAATAATAATAAAAAGGATTCACAAATATGCAAGTACACACGCACATTCACGTGACTAAAGGTATTGTGTTACAAATACGGATTACTTGAGGATTTCAGATTTAGTTTTAACTTCACTTCTTACAAACACTATTGTGTGGTGTTTTTTTTTGGTATGTTTATTTAAAATAAACTGGTGTTTGTTTTTGTCGTTAATCAGATGCTGATATGGATGACTCCAGAGGAACAAGGGTCTTTCTCAGGGCTCCAATTATGACTCCAGTGTCTCTCTGGCAGTGTTTAGTGGTGAACTTGTAATCTTGCAGGAATTTGAACTCAGAACGTCAGCCCTTGTCCCAAATAAGAAAATGTCATTTACAGACATTCACGTTTGAAGTACAGTGAACCGCGTTTCGTCACATGTTCCATGTCGAGAAGAAATTCGGGTCAGATTGCAGCTTCTGGAGCAGCTGAAGGCTAAGAGTTTTCTTAAAGGATCAGCAGTTTGGTCGTGCTGGATGAACTGCTGAGACACTTCTGTCCACAAAGCTCACGATTTATTCTTATTAAACACTTTACCTGAAATGTCTACAGCCTCCTCCTGAGGTGGGTCTCTAACAAGTCCGAGGTTTTATAAATAAATAAATAAATAAATAAATAAATAAATAAATAAATAAATACGTTCTTCAAGTTCTTTATAATTTATCCTAATTCTTATTATTATTCTTTTCCCCCTTAAAAGGTTTCAGTAGATCAGACAGTAATAAGTGTAATAAGATTCACTCTTGTAGTAAAGCTAAAATGCTATAAAATGCTAAAGTTTTGAGAGATGAGTGGGAAATGAAATGAATAATTCACTCTTCTTCTCCATTCAGGCAAATGTTCAACATTTATCAAACTACGTGTTGAAGTGTAAAACCGACTTTAATGCTTAATACGTTTAAAGAATTCGGGGAAGTTTTGATTAAAACAGAGATTAAATCATGCCTGTGGAGCACGTGAGCATATTTAATTCTTATAGAGCAGAAACGTTTATTTCAGTTACACGTACGATAAAATATGTTGTACGTCGCGCGCACGTCTACATTTTTCATCAAGAAATTAAATGTCCAACTTGTGCTTTTCTCACCGCCATTTAACAACTGCTACATATATTATGAGTTTTATTAAAGCAGATCTATTAAGTATGTTCATTAAGCAATAATCTGGATGATGTGATGAGTCTCTTATGGAACACAATTCCATTACATGCGCTGTAGCAGATTTCTGGGCCAATTCAATACAAGGTCTGAATTCATTCGCTTGTTTTTCCCCTCAAATTTCTCAAACACATGATGATTGGGTCTTAATTCAGTGTGAAAAGTTTGAATTCGAATCCATTATGAAAATTTGCTTTAAATATGCAAAATATATCGACTGCTGGTTACGAACGCGAAATGTTTTTTTTAGATTGTAAACCAAATTGCACTCGGAAAAAAGTTACATTTTTGCTTAAACTAGTTTAAAGGCTTTAAAAATCCTTTCTCGGTTTACTGAATCGTTATTTTTCCCCGGAAGTTTGACTGAAAGCTGTTTTCTTTGCACTTCGTTTGAGTGTGAAGTTCGTTCATGTCCGTCTAGACTGATTACGACTCTGTTTTGTCTGGGTTTCTACCTTGACCTTGGACCTCCGGCCAGCTGGCGTTTGAAGGAATGGTCAATATTTGTGAGCTATTTACCTCCAAGCCCAATTTAGTTACTTCTTCTCTGTAGATACTCAAGTTTTATTTACTTTACCCATAACCAAAACAGGGTTGTCTTCTCACAATCACAAACATCTCACATGTAGACTCGTGCTAGTCAGGTAATATCGTTCTCAGATGTTCTTCACACTTGTATACCTGTGAAACATTCGTCTAGAAGATAATAAAACACATGAACACATGATTTACTACAAACTTGCTGAATATGTTCATTTGGATTCCAACAGAAACATTAAAGTTAGAATTTCGATATAAAGTCTATTTTTTGCACATATTAATTTTTCTTTTTTTTCTCCAAGAAATGATATTGCTGATATTGAAGCTACATTGATGTCAAATCTGCATTTTAATTAAAAAAGGAAGATTTTGCGCCTTCACTGACTTGTTCTCTTCCTCCTGTAAATGAGGTGTCCTCCCCTTTAAGGCTAGTTTTAGCCTTCTCTTTTCTCAGCCAATGAGAAGCTCAGATTTAAAATGATCCTACAAAACGTTGTGTATTAGCTTCCACTTAAAGGGATGAGATGTATTTTCCTTCTACTTCTCTTTCTCTGCTTCTTCTTCTTCTTAGTGTCAGCAAAAAAAAACGCTCGAGCAGGTCTTTAATTACGAATCGCACGGATTGTGTCTTGGGCGGACGCGCATGCGCAGAGAGAAAGAAGAAGAAGGGAAGAAAATGAGCTTGGAAGTGAGAGGTGAAGTCTCCCCTTTTTCGGAGCGCTAGTCGAGTTTTTTTTATTAATATAGCAATAGCCTTTGGCATGACTTCGACGGCTGTGGATACCTGACATAGACCTATTTATTTATTTATTTATTTGCAACCAAGAAAAAGAAAAAAAACCAAAACGAATCACGAATGAAAATAGACACGTTATGGAGGGACTGAGCGGGAACTGTCCTGCCTCTCACTGCAGGGATCTGATCTCTCACCCCGGACTGGGGCGACACTCGGGGACTATAATGCCCCACCAGGGCTCGATTTACCCCGAGATCCCTTCATCGGAAGGCGGACGGCAATGTCCAGGGCCTCAGACACCTTCCTCCGGTGCATCTTTGGGTTATAATTACCCGTATTCTTACTACGAATGCCGTTTAAACCACGCTCACAGCGTTAACGTGCAGAAGCCGTGCTCTTATCACCCCGCTGAAAAATACCCCGAGCACGGGGAAGAGCTCTCCAACCGAGCCAAAGAACTGGCTTTCTACCCTGGTTTTGCAGGCTCTTACCAAACCGTCCCGGGATATCTGGACATGGCTGTGATGCCGGGAATCGGTGCTCATCCAGAAGTGCGGCACGAGAGTTTAATCCCGGTGGATGGATATAATCACTGGGCACTGAGCAACGGCTGGGATGGACAAGTGTGTTTTTCCAAAGATCAGAGTCAGCAGAGCCACCTCTGGAAGTCACCTTTCCCAGGTTTTATACTTTGCCAGCAACAATGTTTTAATTAAATAATTAAATACACCTACATAGATTTACACAAATTGTTTTATTTACTCGTGTAATCTCCGAGCTGGTGTTTAAATGCGTGAGGTCTATTTATAGTTACAGAAAAAATAAGCACGTTGTGAATATGCTGTGAATATTATACATCTTGGAAACACTACTGAAGTCAAATCGGTTTTTATAAATGTTTTAAAAGCATCGCAAAAACTTTATTCACAACTGCCTCTGCCTCAGCTTTTTCCCACACGAGTTCCTGGAACGTCGACTATTCACACGCAGCGCGTCAAAATGTGAGGCGTGTGTGTGTGTGTGTGTGTGTGTGTGTGTGTGTGTGTGTGTGTGTGTGTGTGTGTGTGTGTATTATCGTGTGCTAATATTCATCATACTGAGATTCATTTATTCTTTCATTTATTCATTCACATATTTATGCAGTTAAACATTCGCTTCTTTGTTGATTGGTATATTTACAATATTTTAGTCTGAATGTTATTCATTACATTAATCTCTAAAAAGTAATTTTTCTTTTTCTTTTTCTTTTTCTTCTTTTTCGCCTTATTAATGTTATTATTATTATTATTATTATTATTATTATTATTATTATTATCATTATTATTATTATTATCATTATTATTATTGTTGTTGTTGTTGTTGTTGTTGTTGTTGTTGTGGGGTTTCTTGTGCTAATATTTTAGAAACAGGAAGTAAAAGACCCGTAGCCATGGGCCTGCAGCACTCTGTGTATAGGCCTCTGTGTGTGTGTGTGTGTGTGTGTGTGTGTGTGTGTGTGTGTGTGTGTGTGTGTGTGTGTGTGTGTTAATCCTATTTAGCGTCCACAGCACACTTATTAAAATGATATTCCCAGAATATCTCTCAAAACCAAATCCCCCCCCCCACACACACACACAAGCGTTCACATACACTTACTAAGAGAAAAAGAGAGAGAGAGAGAGAGAGAGAGAGAGAGCTGGGAGTAAGTCTTCTTTCTGGATCTGGATGTTCTCCAGGTTCTGGAATCCCTGCGGTCAGTGGAGGCGCTTAACAGCCAATAGTTTGTCTCTCTATTGTCTTCTGTAACCCCGTCTATTAACATGACACCGTAAAACAGCGCATGTTATTTATTTATTTCTTTTTTATATACACCACACCAGTACTCACAATCTCCCTGAACTCCAAACTCAATGTGCTGAGAGTTCCTAACACTATCAGGCATTATAATGTTGAACTTGACTGTATATTACCTGCAAAAAAAGAATCCTTCATGCTGGCCTTCATTCAATCCACACCCGATGATTGTGTGTGTCCTGACGTGTTTCTTTTGTATATCATGTGCTTTTATATTCTTCTTTTCCAGAGGTTGTGCCACTGCAGCCTGAAATTAGCAGCTACCGCCGAGGCCGCAAGAAGCGCGTGCCTTACACCAAGATCCAGTTAAAGGAGCTCGAGAAGGAGTACGCGTCCAACAAATTCATCACCAAAGATAAAAGACGGCGGATCTCCACCGTGACTAACCTCTCAGAGAGACAAGTTACCATCTGGTTTCAGAACCGCCGTGTAAAAGAAAAGAAAACCGTCTGCAAGTCGAAGTCGAGCGGCCACATGCACGCAACCTGAGCAGAGTCGAATCTTTGCTAAATATAAAAAATCGAATAAAAAATGTATTAGCATATCTATTAATCTGTTGATTATGTGGTTAATGTTTGGTAAACTGTGATTATCCCAGCCACTCGGAAATGAGTTTAGTTCAAAAGTTCAAAAGCAACAAACAACAACATTCTTCAATGATTCGAGTAAACAAATTCCTGAAATAAACAAACAAACAAATAAATAAATATAATTCTCATGTAATTGTTAAAATCTGGCCTAACCTCTTTCTCGTTTGACTTAAAGCCAGACTAAAGTCCATTTTATAAAGTTTCAGTGATTTTGTTTGTATAAATGAAAATCAAACTGGGAATTTTCCGGTTCGCTTATAAAAACTTTAAATCGGGCTTTTTGGGGGCGCGCGCGTTCGTTTAATTCATTCCTATGAAACAAAGTTTGCGTGAGAAGTGGTTAAAAGTTAAAACCTATATTATAACAATATTGATAAAATCTCACGGTTCAAAGAAAAAAGCTGAGTGTGTCTTGTGTTGGAGCTGAAATGTGCAAGTCTGCAGGCTGAGTGTGATATTGTACAGTGCCGTGCTTAATTATTATTTAATGAAAACTCTCGTGGGACAGAATGTGTAAATTACTATTATTTTATCGTGTATTTGATGTCATTCTCGTTTCCTTTCTCTTTGAAGGATGTTTGTGTCACGAAACTGGAATGTTTTGTTATTGCCTTGTGGATATTAAAGAGTATTGCTTATTAATTAATGATTTGTCATCCTCTCTTTCTCTCTCTCTCTCTCTCTCTCTCTCTCTCTCTCTCCTTCTCTCTTCCTCTTTTTGATACAATAGGTCTGACTATATAGACAATTCTCTCTCTCTCTCTCTCTCTCTCTCTCTCTCTCTCTCTCTCTCCCCC
>MU551721.1:119002-133990 GCA_024362625.1 Silurus asotus
AATCGAACCTGACGAGGATTTGAGAAAGAGCAAGACCCATTTCTGTTCTTGAAACTTTTTGACTTTTTCTTATCTGCTGAATAAACTGTGTTAGATGATTTACAGTTTGTTTTATAAGTGAGAAAACTGTTAGGTTGGTTACCGAGAGAATTGATTATAGTAAAATACTTGGACGCAATGATAACATTTTAAGCATGACTATTAGACTTCTGTCTGTTTTTACCTGTTACCTCTGTGTGTGTGTGTGTGTGTGTGTGTGTGTGTGTGTGTGTGTGTGTGTGTGTGTGTGTGTGTAAATACAGTATTTATTGCTATACGCCTTAATTAAATATATTAATAATCTGTCTTGGTGCTTTGTTCTTACACTTGTATATTAAGCTGTAGGAATTCTTTAATACGCCCAACTGTTACTGCTTTATTGGATATCCACCGAAGATTAATGTAAAAATAGAAAAATAAGCCGCACTCTTAAAAAGAGTCGCAGTCTGAAGTGCACAGATTTTACAGAGCTGTCGATGACCCCGTTACTGTAAAGTATCACGAGCGTGTGGCTTTGGCCATCTGTCTGTTTCCTAATATTGGCTTGTAAAATGGAAGCCTCTTCACTTTATGTGACATTCAATTTATTTAGAGTTTGATCTAAAACCAAGTCCTTCACTATAAAGTCATTAAAATGGCGCTTATGTCTCCAAACAAAAGTAAACTGGTGGTGTTTTGTCAACAAACTTCTGGTGTTTTGTAACAAACACCTGTCCAACAAAACCTTTGAAATTAAAAGTGGGGCCTTTTACCTTTACACAGTATATAAATATATCTATAGTGGTCTATCTATCTATCTATCTATCTATCTATCTATCTATCTATCTATCTATCTATCTATCTATCTATCTATCTATCTTTCTATCTGAATATAATCTGCTCACTCTACATTTCACACCACACGCTTCAATTCAACATGTAAATTCCATTAGTCAACATATTTCTTTCAAGAAAACGGATTCCGTTGGGTGCAAAGGAGAGTCCATTGGAGTCACGTGACTTCGAGTCTAGGCCAATGGCACGCGCCGCTCGTTTTAACGACGTTAAATGTCAGATATTCTGCTATAAACTAGAATCTCGCGCTCAGGCCCGGCGAAATGGGCGAGCACAACCTCCTCAATAGCGGGTTTGTGGGACCTTTGGTGAACATCCACACAGGAGACGCGTTTTACCTCCACAACTTCCGGTCATCTGCGGGTCTTCCTTCCCTCCCTTACGCGCGACGGGACAATGTTTGGACTCAACCGGAGCCGTGCAACGGATACATGCAGCCGTTTTTTGGCAACCCGGTGTCCCTGAACCCCACGTTTAACCGAGCGTGCGAGATTGCGCGACAGGAAGAGAGCAAATGCTTCTACAGTGGAAGTGGAGGTGGAGGAGGTAACATCCGGGAGAATTGTGCCAACGTGAAACGAGATGACAGAGCGAGAGACGACTCTTCTTTGGCCGTAGTGAGAGAGCACGGACTGGCAGATGCTAGCATGATGGGCTACGGATACGTTGCAGAGCAAGTGAGCCAGAATCCTCCATCATGTCACTCTATGCAGTCGGAGTCAGGGTCATCGCTCCACGACACGGAAAAAGTGTCATGCAACATCGCTCATTCCTTAGCAACTCATGCATGCAGCACAACCCAAGGTGGAGGTGAGAAAACTGACGTTTATCGGATTGTCTTATTAACTATCACTATTTTTATTTAGTAAAATGTGTTTACTTATAGCTGGTCTCAGCATTACAGAGTCAGGAATGTGGACCGTACAACAACAACAACAACAACAACATCCATGAATCTTTATAAGAGTTCAAACGAAAGCATTTACCTTAAGAAAAGCTCGCAACAAAATCTTAGCTGTTTCTCTGCACTGCTGTTTGTCTATTAAATCTCAGTCATGCTGGGACAGAAAAAGTGCCATGAAAATAAAACATGGAACTTGGTTGGACACCATTGCCACTAGGGGAGGCATTAGAAAAACATTTCCCCAGTACACACAGCTTTTAAACAACCGCACTCAATTATTGCACAATAAAACAAAATACAAGATATAAAGTACACATATTATTGAGAGATAAACATAATGATCTTGTTCAAGTTTATATTTTGATATATGCCGTAAATGTAAACCATACTGCTAGTAACAACGTATTCCAAATATCTACCGAACCAGTCACACAAGACCAATCCTACACACACACACACACACACACACACACACACACACACACACACACACACACACACACACACACACACACCAGAACAAGTCGTGCTCCTACTAATATGCCTCTAATTTATTACTATAACTATAGAATTATAAGATAAATGTCTAAAAGACAATCCCAAGTATTTGACGTTAGTTTTACACAATTTCAAGACAACACAATTCCACTTCAATGAATGATGAAATTAGATAATATTTCACACAGC
This sequence comes from Silurus asotus, assembly GCA_024362625.1. Classification (NCBI taxonomy): domain Eukaryota; kingdom Metazoa; phylum Chordata; class Actinopteri; order Siluriformes; family Siluridae; genus Silurus; species Silurus asotus. Next base: position 121,467 of record MU551721.1, read on the forward strand.
ACAGCACTATTGAAATCTTTTGTGCATGTTATGTATCTGCTCATGAGCACAGTGGAGGACATAGCATTGTTCTGTAATCCTGCGATGATTACACTCGGATTTGTAAACAGTTTATTCTCTCATGATTAAACGTCTTTGTCTCCCCAAGTCCCCCAGTCTCACTCATTAAAACAGAACAACTACTGAATGTATTGTTTGATTTTTCAGCTTGCTTTTTTCTCTCCTCTCTACATCTCACCTGTGCTCAGGTGCTCCCTGGTACCCGGCGCACGCGCGAAACCGGAAGAAGCGCAAGCCCTATTCCAAACTGCAACTGGCCGAGCTCGAGAGCGAGTTCATGCTTAACGAATTCATAACGAGGCAGAGGAGGAAGGAGCTTTCAGACCGACTCAATTTATCCGACCAGCAAGTGAAGATCTGGTTTCAAAACCGACGCATGAAGAAGAAAAGACTGATGCTGAGAGAGCAGGCTTTGTCTTTCTTTTAGAGAGAGTGGAAGTCGAAGTGAATGAAATAACAGCAAAAACAAGTATATAAATACAAATACAGCATTTTAATAACCCTTACAGTGTAGAACTGAAATCAAATGTGTTGGTTTCTGCTTACGTGGGTTTATTGAAACAGCGAAAAAAAGTGTTAATTCAATTATGCTGTAGAAATGTCAGAACGTTTACACTACAGGACCCAGATACTCAACAGAATCCCGGATTAATAATTAACAACTGGATTAAAAACTGCAGCAGAAAGTTATTCTGTGTTAAATTAACTCAGTTTGTGTTGAATTAACTCTCTAGTGATGAAAATAACTCCTCTAGCGTTGAATGATCTCTTGGCCACCAGTGAGCGCTGTAAGTGAGTTAAAACACCTACAAAGTAAGAGTAGAAGAAGGCTGTATTAGATTTAGTTTTAATTAACAGATATATTAAACACTTCACTCAACGACACCTAGAACCCTCAAGCGTGTTCCTTTTTTTGGAAAATTTACAGGTAAAATCCTACAGCTAAGTGTTTTTTTTAATCCAGGTTCTAAGTAAAACCATTTACAGTTAGTTGGTTTACCAGCTTGGTGTATTAATTACAAATAATCTAGAACATTGCTGTTAGTGGAAGTAATTTATTATTCATTCGAAGTTGCATTTAAGCGTATCGTTTTATTAAATTAATCACCGCCATTTATGAAATTCAACACCTACAAAACTGTACCGAAATCTTTACTAACAAATTTGAAAGTAAAATCAATTTTAAATATTGTTTTTTTTTTTCACGGTTGTATAACCAATCATATTTAATACGCAAAATGCAAAACGCAAATTGTTACTTCTTACAGTCTTGTACATTTAACGTGTTTTGATTCTTTTGTACTAGAACATTTTCATACAGGAATTTCATCTGTTACCTCATCTCTTCTCTCTGTTGCTTTATCTCGGCAAGACAGGAGCAAAAAAATAGCATACTTCACTTTTACAAGAGTAAATACATCAGATTTTAGATAATAAGCCAGCAATTAAAACTTGAGTCTATGCCGTTTATTTTAAAAGCAAATCGTAATTAGCATTTTAGCATGTGTAAGGTAGGATATTGAGAACTTATGGAATGTTTCAGCGCGTTATAAACAAAATGTGAGCTCTTTTATGTTAAAAAAAAAAAGTATTATTGGTAGACAATAGCATGACGCATTAAAAAAAATGCTAAAACATGTTTTTGTTATTAAGTGAAATTGCCCGATGTTGAACCGAACAAGTGAGCGTGGGTCTGGAAAATCAATTCAAATAACTTAGCTGTTTTTAATGCAATATTTTCAGTGTCTTAGATTTCTTTATACTTATCATCGGGAATGTTTTCCAGCCTTATATCAATACCACTATATGCTAATTTATGTATGCATACATCAAAATGTAATGTACCGTCGTAATATATTGCTTTGATGTCGTTGTCGTTTATATATATATATATATATATATATATATAATTTAGGCTTTAGGCCACATGAAGTTTCGTGTTTCGCCGAATAAATAAACATTCCTTTTTTTTTTGTTCATTTAAAAAAAATAGCGCGTTTCTTTATTTCAGTGCAGAAACTTAAGAAACGCTTTCTGGATTATTTTTAAGATTTAATTTTCTGTATTGAACTACTATGACTGAACCGAGTTTAATTATGAGCCTGAATATTCACTGTGTTTGATTTGGAAAGTAATCGCAATGCAACAAGGGCCGGATTAATGCACGCTCTTAAATGTGCTAAATATTTCTATGCATTTTCACTGAGTGGTCGCTCGTCGTTGACTAATTGAAATCTGCTCTGTCTATGCATTTCAGTGTTTATTTACTAAACTTTTTTTTATGATCGTAAATTCCTAAAAATTCTAGCCAGCTGAAAGCAATCTAAAAGCTATGAATGATCACACTCTTATGGAAAAAGTCAAGTAGAACACTCTTCTGAGTTCAAAGTTCTTAGGTTTTGCTCTCTGGGGGATCCTATAAACTGAGCCTTTCCTTGTTGGGGTTTCAAACAGGAACTCCTGTAGGAACCTGTGAAGATCTGTTTTTGAGAGGGAGAGAGCGGAGATGTTTGATCTCTACTAAATATTGCTGGTTGGAATGCCTATGAATTTGTCTTGAGATCGTGTAGTATAAATGATATTAGTATTATATGGTTCTATCCGGGATAAGAATAAATGGCAGACTGTGAACACCTTATAATGCTCACATCACAGAGTAGAGGGAATTAGAAAATGCTTGTACTATAGCACAGTATTTGCATGCATTAGTAGCTTATTGAAATGTTTCTTCTGCTCATTTTCCTCTAATTTGTCCCCAAAAATTTGTATAGTAAACTGTAATGAAATATGTGTTTATAAATTGCTTAATGTGACGATGCTGCTGTTCGTATATTTGTTCAGCTACACCTTCATTGTTAAAACAAAATAAATAACAGCCTATAAGTGTAATTGTGCGGCTCCTGTCTATTAAAAGCTCTTTCCAGTGTCTTTGTTGTCATTTCCTTCATATAAATTGTCGTGATTGGCCCGTAAAAAAACACAAACATTCCTTTTTTCTTCTACTAATGTTGCCTTGTGTTATTTTTAATTATTAATTTCATGTGGAAAAACAAACACAGAAGAAGGTTTAAATAACCAACATGTCAAGAGCTGATATGTTCTTTTCAAACAATTCGCTTTTTGAGACACTGGCAGGCGAACAGAAAAGATAACATCAAGTCTTGTCACTGCTCCTTCTCTGTAAACAGCACACACTGCTCAGTGCTTACAGGTTTTACAAGACTGCAAAAAGGATGCAATAAAATACTCATGCGCATTGAAGATCTTTAAAATAAGACTGAAGATTCTGGGGTTTACATTCTGGAGAGTTTTGAGATCAGTTGCGAGTTTTTTCTTATCTTTGATCAGAACACAAACACCTACACTTTTAGACTCTAAACGAGATTGTCTTGAATAAAGATGAGCTGCATGTTCTTTTTTGCTGCTTATTATTATTATTATTATTATTATTATTATTATTATTATTATTATTATTATTATTGTTGTTGTTGTTGTTGTTGTTGTTGTTGTTGTTGTTGTTGTTGTTGTTGTTGTTGTTGTTGTTGTTGTTGTTGTTGTTGTTGTTGTTGTTGTTGTTGTTGTTGTTGTTGTTGTTGTTGTTGTTGTTGTTGTTGTTGTTGTTGTTGTTGTTGTTGTTGTTGTTGTTGTTGTTGTTGTTGTTGTTGTTGTTGTTGTTGTTGTTGTTGTTGTTGTTGTTGTTGTTGTTGTTGTTGTTGTTGTTGTTGTCAATATGGGCGGCTATTCAACACGTTTTTTGATATAGATATAAAAGCACGCGTGTGTGTGTGCATTTTGTGTAATATAATATATCTATGATTATATAAATGATGATGATTATGATTATTATTATTATTATTATTATTATTATTATTATTATTATTATTATTATATTTATCTCTTCGGCATTTTGCAGTGTTATTGTAGTGTGTGATTTGACTTCAACAGGCGCACAGCAATGATGAGTATGCGGAAGTCCCCCAAATAACATAATTGTTCTTTATCTTCATCTTTCGTTTCTCTTAAGAGTAAAATAAAAAAAAATAAAACAAACAAAAACCCCACAGCGGCTTATTGAATTCTATTATTATTATTATTATTATTATATTTATCTCTTCGGCATTTTGCAGTGTTATTGTAGTGTGTGATTTGACTTCAACAGGCGCACAGCAATGATGAGTATGCGGAAGTCCCCCAAATAACATAATTGTTCTTTATCTTCATCTTTCGTTTCTCTTAAGAGTAAAATAAAAAAAAATAAAACAAACAAAAACCCCACAGCGGCTTATTAAATTCTTCCTCCACACAAGCATTATACGTGTGCTGGACTTAAAATTCACAGCACATTTCCTGGAAATTATTTTTGTTTACTCGTATAAAAAAGTGCAAATCGTTTTCAGTTACAGGTTTCTGGCTGCATTGTGGTGAAGAGAGAATTAACATTATTATTATTTTTAAATATTAATTTTATTTTAGAAAGAATTAGCGCGTTATCTGTGGGGTTATGGAAGAGAGTAGGGGTTTACTTGCCACCATGTTCTGTATTAAATGAAGCATATATTTCATTATACTCATCGTAATACTCATGGATAAGAAACTGAATTATTAACTAGGATTTATTTAAAAATGAATTGCGTTGCTACAGTCAGGGCAAAAGCAAAATGACCCAGAAACATGAACACTCATTAGTTGCATATTTCTTTGTAAATGGAGAACCACATTTTTTGTTGGTAATTTTTATAATTGTTTGTTATGTATAGTCTAAATCGAGCCAGAATGTTTGTAAATCTACGAACGAGTAGGTCGCATAGGCCACAGTTTGGCTTCTAGTTCTGTAACTTCATTCTCACAAAATCCACATGGCTAAAAGGCTAATGAGGTTCTGCTGAGATCCCGCGTAGAACACATCTCAAAATGAGAAGCTTGTAGAGTTTAGAGTTAGTGCTATCATTAAGGCCTCTCTAAACCAGTATGAAGTATTTTACCTCCAGTTCCTTATTTTTCTAGTTTTGCTCACTCGACAGCATTTTCGGTGGTTTTCATGCATTTTAAGTATTTTATGGCTGCGGTTTTGACTTTGAGACAGACTTAGGCCGCTTTATGGCGGTTTGTCTCTGGTCATTGATCTGTGCCTTTGACGAAGACCTTGAATGTGGAATTGGAAAGGAGGAGGGGTAAAAGAGGAGGAAGAAAATGGAGAAAATATAGGAAAGAGAAAACAAAGCGAATGCTTTGCTCAGTGCTGTGCTGTCGATCCTCCGATTTGAATTCACCTGATATTTAATCGTGGTTTTAACGTGCAGAACATAATTTTTATATCATTTACACACATTTTTAACCCAACAGCTGATTAAAATACACATTTTTAAAGAACACCTTGGAGTTTGTAAGTGTGTGTGTGAGTTTGTTACAGACTATCGGTGTATTAAAATGGTTATATTTTGTTCACACTAAAATAGGATTGTTTCTGTAAAAACAAATGTTTATATAAAAAAGAAAACAAATGCGAATTCGCATTGAAGTCGCAGTTCTCGTGCGTCTTTTGCTCTAATATCAGTTCCAAATAAGGAGTGAACTGGACGTTCAGATGAAGCTAAGCTAAAAATAAACACAAGAATGTGCGCGAACGAACAGAATCATATTTTGCTGTTTCTTTTACATAAATGTATTATTAGTTTATTATAATAAATTAAAGAAATACTTGCATTTTTGTGTTTAAAATGACGTTTTTGACACCGTTCAGCTTACGTATGTGTGTGTGTGTGTGTGTGTGTGTGTGTGTGTGTGTGTGTGTGTGTGTGTGTGTGTGTGTGTGTGTGTGCGTGTGTGTGTGTTTGCTTGCGCGTATGTCTTAATGTCACGGGTTTATATTTTTTCAGTAAAAGTAATCAGTAAAAAGTAAAATTACTAGTAACTGTAACATGTGTTATTTGTATACACGTGCTAGAAACAGTGCAAATCGACATATTTTAGAGTTTTCTATCTAAGAATTATTTTCTAAAACCCCTTTACATTTAAACATTATATAATCAGCCACATTGAGCATTTAGTGAAGATCACACTAATAATGCGCGAGTATTTACATTCGAACAAGTATTTCAGATTGTAATATTAGGATGTAATAGCAATAAATAAATAAACAAATACAAAATAAATGATCGAATTAATAAATAAATAAAAAATGTAATATACCTGATAAATTGTATGAAAATGTTGGATTGTACTGACCTCTCACTGCACCCGTGTGTGTGTGTGTGTGTGTGTGTGTGTGTGTGTGTGTGTGTGTGTGTGTGTGTGTGTGTGTGGTTGTTTATCTGTTGAAACTGTATTACTTTTAATACAGTATTAGAAAAGAAACCTTACTAAACCTTTTTTCACTGAGAGTTTTTCCTCTACATGCGGCAGAGTCTAATGATTTTTTAATTATTATTATTATTATTATTATTAATATTATTATTATTGTTGTTGTTGTTGTTGTTGTTGTTGTATCTTTAATGCGACTTGTTCACTCTGATACCTTTCTTGTATATTAATAATAATAATAAAAATATATCCTACATTTTACAGGATGTTTAATATAAGGACGTTCTGGACTTTTCATGCAGAAATTACAAGCAGTGCGATCTCATCTCGAGCATCCCGGCATGAGCGCGCGCTACACTGGTCATAACCTTGCACTTGAATGCTTTGTGTCATTTGGAAAAGCGTTCAGTTCTGAGAATTTCATTAAAGAGGGCAAAAACAAAAGATATGATGCGTCAGCAATAATGAGAAAAGAGATAATAAACGCCGTAATATAAAAACTAAATAATTGCTAATTTACTCTATCTATCTATCTATCTATCTATCTATCTATCTATCTATCTATCTATCTATCTATCTATCTGTCTATCTATCTGTCTGCCTGTCCGTCTGCCTGTCTGTCTGTCTGTCTGTCTGTCTGTCTGTCTGTCTGTCTGTCTAATGCTAGCCGACTGCTAACTGATTTAATAAAATAAGGTGTATTACTGTTGTTTAGTTTTTAGTCTGTTCTTTTTTATACAAAACTTCATACAAACTAAAAATAGTCTAAAAATAGTCGTCTATAGTTAATATGGTAAATATTTAATTTAATAAAAGTGTTCGTGATGTTATTCAGGTGAAAGAGAGTCGATTACTTGAACATATACAACTATGAGAAATCCCTGGATTTTAGTGTCCAGACATTTGTGTCACAGTTTTTCAGCTTAGTTTCGGTGAATGTCTCCTGCGCTGAAACGTTAGTAAACGAATATTATTGGAAGTGTAGTAAGATAAAAACAGCTAATCGTTGATAATGAGATTTATTTATTTTGTTGTTGTTGTTGTTGTTGTTGTTGTTGTTGTAGTCCGACTGTGTGGGTGGAAACCTGTCTAAATTGAAGTTGAAGAATAAAACCTTGTCTGGAATAATGGTTTGAGAAAACTCTTTAGCCTAAAGTGCTCAAGCTAAACGCTTTCGATAAATCTGTGTTCAGGTGTAGAGAAAGACTTACAGCACACGTTTTTGCGTTTCGGAAAGAAGGAAATGTTTTGGGATGACAAATGAAAATGTGATGTATTTAAAGTGATTGAGAAGAGAAACTTCAAAAGAAGAGATCTGAGAGAAACAGTAGCGCTGAGGAAATTAAAGGTCATAAAGAAAGAGACTCAATTAGGCCCTAATGCTCTTAAAAACAAAAAATCAAAAAGGATATTCGGTAAGAAAAAATACAAATACTATTTCCTTTCTCGTAAATCTAAATAATATATATATATCAGATACCACGAGGGGAAAACACGCGTGCGCTCATAAACACACAGACTTTGCAGTTTGTCTGTTTTTGTCGCCCTGAAATGTGTTGCAGGTAACTTACAGAGAACTCAGAGGAAAGTTCATTCATGTGTCATACAGATGTGAACCAAAAACAGTTCTTTTATAGTATTGCTTTTATCATTAGTTTAAAATATTGAACATCGTGTGCATTTGAACTAATGCAAAAAACTTTTCGACATGTTTGCAGAATAAATATAGCTTTACTAACGCGGTGCAGAAACTGAAACTAATATTGTTCACGAAAACGATTTTCACTTAAAATAAGTTTTTAATACACTCTGCCAACAGTTTAATTAAATAATTCAATTTAATTTAATTGTAATAGTAATGTGATTATTAATTATTAATTAAACTGCATATTTCGTCAAATATAATCATCATTAAATAATAGCATAAAATGTTTTCGGTTTCGAAAATAAAGTTAAATAAAGTAGCGATATGATTTTGATTATATTTGAGATGTGCATAGAGCAGTGTTCCACGAGTTACATCTATCTATCTATCTATCTATCTATCTATCTATCTATCTATCTATCTATCTATCTATCTATCTACTTGTATAATGATTCAAATATACATAATAAACATAACCCCATTTTAATTTTTTATTTTTTTTTTATAATATAAATGTCTCTTTCTCATTTCTGTATTTTATACTATTCTCAACATACTATATATTTGTTTCCTTACGATTCTGTATAAGTCCATAATCATGTTTATGCTAATCACTAAAATACATTTCCATTGCACCAGGGTTAATTCGCAATTTGGGATAAGCAGAATCACGTTTACAGCTTTTAAAATTCGTAAGAGAAAGATGCTAAAAAAAACATCTCCATCAGTGAGATGTGACTTTGTTTTGCCTTCCAGTGTCCCTTTTTTCTTTGTTTATAATTTTATATCTATTATTTGCTTGTAAGATTCGTCTAAAAGGCCCTCGCTTGGCCCTTTTGCTGGTGTTTTAGCCTTTTCACAGCTCATACAAGCGAGTTTAATAGCTTGGCTTACATCCAATTAAAATGATCTGAGCCATGAGGGGACAATAACACTGCTTAACACGCTCGCCACGTTTAAGGCTTGTTTCAGAGCCGATTTATGTGCGAATGAGGATTTTCAACAAGCTATCTTCACTGCTCGAAAGGTTTGATATTTTTGCTTTTAATTATTTAATTTGTATTAATATTCAGAAAAACCTATTCAATATTTGGGCAAAATGGTAACTCAGTGTTACACGCATTTCGTATGAAACTCCGAGCCGCAAAATCTGCATCGAACCGTTTGTGTAAAATACAATGATTCATGTTTTCTGCAATAACGCGTCGAAAACTGGCCGTTATTTCCTGAAGCACTTAACACGGGTCTTTAGTAAACAAATCGTCAGCATACTATGTAAGTTATAAGAGAAGATCATCTTTTTTTTATTTACATTTGCAAATGATTTGCATCCAAACATTTAGAATCCGCGCGCAAACCAAAACCGTAATATAAGAGCACATTCTGAAACTGGAAATGAAAAAAAGTGGAATTGAAACAAGCAAAAGAAGTCGTTTTTGTTTGTCATGCTTGTTTATTCAGTTTCACTGTTGCATTAACACTGTATTAGTACAGACATTAAATTAACTTTCACTTACTGAAAGTAAATCCATTATACATACCAACAGTCTGTTGTTGTTGTTGTTCCTGTGTCTTTTCTTTCAAGCTTCCTCCGAGTCATTTGACATAGTTAACACATAATAAAAGAATAATCTTTCGAATAAACCCACAGTGATATTTATCACAATTCGTACAATGAAATATCAAACCAGTAAAAGTTTAGATCTGATTTCAGCATCATGTTGGCGTGCAAAAGAAAAAATACCTCTGCAACTATTTTGGCACTTTATGACAGTCTCATTGCTCACTAGACTTTAGTGGTCAAATTCAAGTGCTGTCTCTACAGCTGTCTGCTTCCTTTGTAATTGATTGAAGGCTTCCGAGCATTTTACCTCCGTGCCCAACTTTAAAAACGATTCTTCACCAACTTCACTCCTGGTGTTAAATGATATAAAAAAAAGGGAAAAGTCAGCAGCGTTTTCCGAATACAGTTTCTTATAATGATGTGAAATCCGTGTTTAAATATTTCCACTCATGTAGAGCAAACCAATACAAAAGCCCTGTGAATAACCAAAAAACAACTTGTGTTTTTGCTTTTGCTTTCCTACGAGTTTGCTTTGTTTCTGAACCTCAGGTTTAACGGGTTTTGGCTGTTTTCATGTCATCAAGGCCTAGGTTGTGATAATTGTTCATAACGCCAAACTAGTATTGCACAAGAGCATGCTTTTAATAAATACTGTTACGCAGAGAAATATGCTACGCGTTTTGTCATTTAAGCCACACCTGTACCATAGATTTTGTACCAGACTAAAGAAAAAGTAATATACACGTCGACTAAAATGGCTTGTATGTAATTCTGCTACAAGGTTAATGAAATAAATAAATAAACGCGATTGTAGTGGGTGTATTGCAATCCGGTGTATTTTATTATCTTTCAAATCAAAAAAAGTTTTTTCATTGGTATTTTCTTAAAATTATCTCAAATAATATAACATGCATCAATCCACCAGAAGATCACACGTCATTGTCAGTAGAACATCTTGTTCTAAATCTACAAAGTGCAGAGTATACATACATTTACATTATAGCCGATTCTCATATCATCAACACAAATGCGCCGTCTCTCTATATCGCATTGGACACGATATTTGCATTACTGTTGAGCTGTAACACTGCGCATGTGCGTAATATAGGTTCTACTTGTACGCTTATATGATAATCGCTGATTCTTCTAACGTCTCTGCGGTCTTGTGAAAGCGGACCGTGTTCGGCTCTACCTCAATAACTTAAAGAGAACCACTCCTCCACACGTTAAGCTTTTCCAAATTGATATACGACAATATATCTACTTTCGATCACGTGTCTTTAGGAGCGACTTTAGACGGAAAGCAAGCGCGCGTCATCTCGCATTCCCAAATTTTTTCCCCCCTTTCTCTCTTCTGCGGTTCGACTCCCCCCCACCCCCCCACCACCATCACCACCAACCCCCCCGCAAAAAAACATCCATCGGACTGGACACCGAGTGCATGAGTCAGGACGATGTTTAACTCGGTCAATCTGGGAAACTTCTGCTCCCAGACGCGAAAAGACAGAAGTGCCGAATTCGGGGACCGGGCGGGCTGCGGCTCGAGCCTCTACCTCCCCAATTGTGCCTACTACGTGCCCGAGTTTTCTTCCTCGTCCTCTGCGGTGTCGTCTTTCCTGCCGCAGGCTTCCTCGCGTCAGATCGCTTACCCGTACCCCACAAGCCTGTCTCACGTGCAGCCGGTTCGGGACGTGTCATACGGACTGGATCCGTCAGCCAAGTGGCACCACAGAGGGAGCTACGCGCCGTGCTACGCGGGAGAGGAATGTCTTCCGCCATCGTCCTCCATGACGGAAATGCTGATGAAGAACGAGAGCGTCTATAACAACCACCACCACCACCACCATCATCATCATCCTCATCATCACCTTCATCAACAAGCCGGCACGAGCTTTTACCCCGCCACGGGAAAGAACAACAACGTCCTCCCCCAAGGTTTCGATCGTTTTTTCGAGGGTGCCTACGGAGGATCCGTAGAGGACTGCGTGCAAAAAGAAGAGGACGTCAGCAAACCGGATCCGGTGGCGCGTACCGACCCAGAAAAAGACCCCCAGCGCGAGGAGGAGGACGAAGAAGACGAGCATGGCACCGCAACCTCGGGCGCCTCGTCCGCGGCGGCGAAAGACGACGGCGCCTGCAAAAACGAGCACTCCAGTAGGTATCCGGCTGCTGTAGAGAGAAAGAGAAAGAGAGAGAGAGAAAAGGAAGAAAATAAAAAGGGTGAAGGGCTCGAGTCCGGCGTTTCGCCGGCCAGATTTTACGTGCAGTTTTATAAGCATTCAAAGGATTTTATTATAACCTACAAAACCTATTTCTTGCAACAAGAAGAATTTTTACGACGGGAAAAGGGCTTTGAAAAGAAATAAACGATATGTTACACACGCGCGTAGCTCGAAGTGAGTCTGTGAAACTTTAAGAGCGAGCTGTTGTGACAAATGTTAACTTTGATCATGAACTTGCGCTATAGACATTTAAAGGGGATTTTTAAAGGAGACGTGGAGGGTAAAGGCAATTGGGCAGAACGGCGCTGTTTAAACCTACATGCACTAAGAGCTCGGTAATTGTATGTAAAGAGTTGTAGGGCTTCACATTGCACGCTGAGCTTCTCCTTGTGAAAGTGTGTAGCGTGTTTAACACTCTCTTCTTCATTAGGGCGAGAACGGCGTCTTCCTCTCAGTCGAATAAAGTGTTGACGAAAAGAAACAGCATGATACATCTCAGCGTTTCTGCTTTAGAACTTAACTCTGGAACACGTTGGGGAAAATGTAGCATTTGCACAGTACAGGCGTGCTAACAACAAAAATGCTAAAAAAAAAAAATACAGGCCTTAACTGGGCTTTTAACTATATCTGTTAGAGATGTGGATATGTTTATATATATTATAAAATTACTTATAACATATAACATAAATTATATTATATTATATTATATTATATTATATTATATTATATTATA
>MU551721.1:134253-147546 GCA_024362625.1 Silurus asotus
CGTTATAATACCGTATAATTCTTGGTTTACTTTTTTATATATATATATATATATATTTTTTTTTTTTTATATTTAATATTTGAAGGTGCCATTCGGACGCGGAAGAAGCGATGCCCTTACACCAAGTTTCAGATCCGGGAGCTCGAACGCGAGTTTTTCTTTAATGTTTACATAAACAAAGAGAAGCGGCTGCAGCTCTCGCGCATGCTGAACCTCACCGACCGCCAGGTGAAAATCTGGTTCCAGAACCGACGAATGAAAGAGAAGAAATTAAGCCGAGATCGCCTGCAGTATTTTTCCGGTAACCCTCTTTTGTGAACTGTAATTTTTTTCACTCATGTGCCGGATGTTATAATAATTCCCAAAAATTTCAATGCAAAGTTGAACCCTGTTGAAGACAAAGCCTGAATTTAGTATATGGTTGTTGAATACACAAACGTGGGGACTTTTATGGACACATTACCTGATTCACCCTTCAGCATATCTTGCTTTAAAATATCAATCTTAAAACTATATTGATACATAAAGAAGGCAATTTACATCCTGTAAAACCTTTTTCTAACAAAGAATCAGGTTTCAATTGACCTTTCCATTAAATAGAACTATTTTACTCTGAATTGATCTTGGCATATTGTAATGGACGTATCAGAGAAGTTGTGATTGTGTCTAGGATTATTATGATTGTTATTATTATTGTTATTATTATTATTATTAATTGAATCTTGTAGACATTTTATTTACAGGAAAATGCCCACCTTTAAGACTATGCAATGTGATTAATCACCTTTGTGTATTATTACTCACTGTAAATAAGTTCTTTTTTTTATTTTATTTTATTTTTTTGCAATTTTTTTTTGTTGCGTTATCCACTCAGAAAATGAAAGGTCTAAGTGAAGAGAAGGCTGCAGGGTTTTCTATTTCTATACCATTGTAAGCTGTTGTTTTTGCTAGCTGTTTACATGTTACGCGGTGAAAAATGGGAGGAACGTTGAAATATATGCACATGCAAGTTAAGAATGTAATAAAAAAATTCAATTACTTATCAAGTCAACATACATTTTTCTTTTAAAAATGTAATTGAAATATTTGATTCAGTTCTACGATCAACTTCGCTCAAACTTTAAATACAACGTGAAAGAAGAGAATTCGATTCAATCTGAAAATACAAGAAACAAAGGCGAAAACAGAGGCGAAACAAAGTGACGTAAAGTTGAAAATGTACTGTAAAAAACAGTGTGCTGTAGCTCCTGAAAAAGTCATATTTAAAGAATTAATGTTAAACTTATACGAACATTAAACCGACTTTAGTCTGTAATTGGAAAATCAGAGGCATTTCCTCTTGCAAATCAATGCGAATTTTTTGGGTTTTTTTTTTCTTGGCCAAATAAAACCAGCTACAGCCAATTATGTCTCAAGTCCTAATTTGCCACTTTTGTCCAGCCAAACGATTCGTCTTATTTTTTTAGTTAGACTAAATGTCTGCAAAAAAATAGGTAGAGCGGATTTGTTTGCAGTCCAGGTATAGCCTGAAGATAACAACAGAAAGTGTGTGTGTGTGTGTGTGTGTGTGTGTGTGTGTGTGTGTGTGTGTGTGTGTGTGTGTGTGTGTGTGTAAAAGCCTACAAGCAAGCTAAGGGTGGGCACTAAAAGAAATTTCCAGCGGTCATTTGAAAACACGTCCAGTCTAGACAACGTCGTAAATGCACCGGCACTAAATTGCATTTTTCTTCTCTTAATTGCACCTTCTGCTCGAAGGAGTGAGATTCCTTCCGCCGTAAAAAATAAAATAAAATGGGAAGATACAATCCCAGAAACTAATATTAAAAAACAACTTCTAACATTTTCCGTTTTAAAGAAAGTTTTATACAAATGACTTATTGAGAGAAAAACATTTTTAATTTTCATTATTTTACACAAAAAGCTATTCAGTAGTTTGGCTTTCGGCAGAAAACAGTTTGGCGGTGACTGTGGTGTGTGTGTGTGTGTGTGTGTGTGTGTGTGTGTGTGTGTGCACATTTCACCACATGCTCACCACTACTTGTATTATCTGGTTGAGGAAGCTCGTATTATTTTTGTTGGCTTCCAGCTTTTTCATATTGGGTGATGTTGTTTCGATTGCCTAGATTTATCGGGATATGCGGCGGATGATGTGCTCAAGGCCCACAATATTTCAGAGCACAAATTGCCTTTGAACTTCCGTGAAGTCAAGGCCAACACCTTTAACCCAGCGCCATAAAGCGCCATCTAAAAAAACGCTATTGGTGCTGAATGAACGAAAGACCAATGAGACAAATGAGCAAGTCAGGAAGCAAAAAGGAGAGACGACGTGTTAAAAAAGTTATATCGTTTTGCAAATTAGGTTAACCATTTACTTCTAAATTTGAACATACAATAAACATGTCCAAATATTGTAATGAATTCCAATGTAAAAATCCAAACTCTATTTTAATAGAGTCAACAGAACCAATTAGCAAAAACTTCAAGACTTCACGTTAATATTATTTTAATACTCATAAAAAACTGTAATAGCATTCTCCAAAATATGGTCTAAAGACAGCATCCTAAATCCGCTCACAACAAAATCGTATATGTCTTATAAATGTTATTATCACCATGTCTGGAGTTTCAAACTGTTAGAATGCTCATGTCTCATTCACTGCAAAATATAAAAGCAATTAAAGGGTGTGAAATATAATTAAAAAAATATATGATAAAGGATTTTCTCATGCTTGTTTGACGTAGCCTTGATAGAGAGTGAACATATTACACATTTAGCAAAGTAAAACTAAGCCTTCAATGGAAATCTCAAGATCTGTGCTAAAGTGTTGACATTTAGAGTCTGCCAATGGTGAGACACAAAATAGGGGCACAACATTTAAATCAAAAGTTTCCCAAATCCCAGGGCCTCATGGACCAAATGGTAGGAGCCTAGATTCAGATTCCCACAGAGAGGCTGTGAAATAACTCATTGCACATCTGGCTAACATTCATCTGAGGTAGATGTATCATGTATCAACTTTAAATAAAGCCATCATCATGGTACTAAAGGAAGAAGAAGAGTGGATTATAACATGATTGTGTACGTATATTTATTATAGTATAATGTCATCATGGCACTATTGTTTGTAATATGTGAGTGATGTCAGGATCACCTGGGTCTTCTGACATTTTACATAAAAGTAGAAAATGAAAAAAAAAAAAGCAATGACAGAACAAAATGTAAGGGAAAGAGCAGAAATTGATGAAAAACACATTCTTTCTGCATGTGTGTAAATGAGTAAATACAAGGAAAAATGACTTGCATTTATTTTGTCCCCTGCTGAGGCACTACAGCTCTTTCATGACTGTATACTCTTTCTCCTGCAGCTTGCCAAGGCTTTTTTTATTCCCATCTCCTACATGATGCTTCTGCTTATAAAGCAGCAATGTCTGGATTGGGTTGCACCAGCTGTTCTTAACTTCTTAAGTTAAAAATGAAATTTCACACTTAGTGCTTTGTAACAACTAGTTTGCTTTATACAAACTGCCTACTAAATCTATTTGTGCTGTAAAATCCTAACAAGATGTTTTTAATAAGCTGTACACACCTTTTTATTTGTAGTAGTGTGTAGTTATGTTTGGTAATAGACTCAACAACAAAAGCACTTCCAGGTTATTACATATGGAATATAATCAGACATTTCAGCAGACTACCAACTTAGAAACATGAAAACCCTGAAAGGCTTTTGGTGTCCAAGGAGATCCATTTAAATGCTCTATTTAGTGTTTTATAATTTTCAAGTAGAACACATTTTTGAAGCTAAACAGCATGTATAGAACAAAGATAAACTTGGAGACAACACAATGATAATGCTGCAGATCTAAATCTATATCAGTCATTCAGTGTGCATTCATTGTGTACAACCAGAAGTATTATTAAAGATGATTTGAGGTTAGATTAATGGTAATATTGTTTATTTCAGTGGTGATAACTGTGCCTCCACATGGCCATAGTCTTTTCCCAGGTGGCTTTTAAACAGGTGAACAAGAAGTAATGCTGCCCATGTACGAGTTTCTATTTTTTTTTTTTTTTGCACGTGGCAGCTGATGTTTCACAAGAGTAAGCTTTTTGGGCATTAGCATGAATTATGTTTTTCTTTTCCTACAGCAACTAAAGTGGTCCTCAGCTATGGTCTTGGAGCACACCTGTCAAGGATATTTGTTGCTTGTCCTGCTTTACCATTTCCAATACAACTGATCTGCGTGGGTGTGTTAGTCAAGGTCAAACACGAAAAAAAGATGGAAAGGGTTTGTGAAGCAAAGCGCGAATGTCCCATAAAAACATAATTAATATATTTTGTTTGGATTATTCTCCAAATTCGTATTATTAATCCTGTAACTGAATTTATTTATGACTAATCATTATATTACCCAAAGCTGAAGCGCTTTTTTTTGTCAGAAGGTGTTTCGTACTATTCCAAAGAACTGACGTACCGGAAAAGGAGGAGCCATTAAAAGGTTTACACGCGTAACAGCTCGTTCTTGAACCATCTAAAAGAGATTAGCTACTTTCACCGAGACTGATATTCGAGATTTGGTGTGTCGCGGTAATGCTAAGCAGAGATCAACAACGAGCTTTAGTTAACGTCGAGACCTCCAGACAAAATCGAGGAATTTCACCAGCTACATCTACATTCATTCATGTTTTATTTTAATTAGATCGCCTTTGTGAGTAAATCGTACAGCATCTCGTGCAATTTAATAACTGTTCCGTCAATGACAATGATTTAAGAGAACTGAACATTTTTTTTGTTATTATCAGAATGAAACTAATGCAAGTGTGTCTGTTTATTTAAGTCCATACATGTTTTAGCATTTAGACATATATTTTGAGGCAACTACGCGTTATCGTGGCTAAAATACTTGCAATATCTTTACAGTGAATGTATTTAGAATAAAAAAAAAAGCAGAATTTGTGGGCAAAAGAGACCATTGTTTCCTATTCTTACTAGAAAAATTTACTACGATTTGGAATTTTTGATGTAAAATGCACAGTGAGTTCATGTAGGGTTCATTCTGCATGCGGTGTTTACGCTCAGATTAAATTGATATTCATTAAAACTTTAAATGGATTAAAGAACTGTAAAAATGAGAATTAAATATTTTTTATTTTTTATTTTTCATCTATTGTCATATTTGAGAACTTTCTCTAATGAGCACAGAATAATTTAGAAAAAAATAAATAAATAAGAATAAGTAAACAAAAAACAAATAGAAAAATATTGAAACAGTGAGCTAAAAATGAAGAGTTGTAAATTTAAAGTATATTCTATGTGATGCAAGAAACTGTTTGGGGGATTTCTGTAATTTAATGGCTGCATATGGTGGCTTCTGATTTATAAATGAAGCTTTTTTATTTAAACCAACTATGAGTGAAAATCTGTAGCATTTAAAAGACTCTGCTTTTCTGAAATGTGGTATTTGGTATTATAACGCAATGAAGGCCTGTAATAACCTGCATCTTCAGAGCATTAGTGCTTAAACACCGTATTAGAAACCAGCTTCCAGACACTTTCGAGACTCAGATGTAATTTCAGCTCCTCAGTAAAATTTGCTGGGTGTGAAGAGAGAGTGCTATTTTAACTGCATGCTCGGACTCAGAATAAACAACACGAACAGCATCACGACCTTCTCTGCCAAGTGTGGAGGAAGGGAAAGCAGGGAGATAAAGCCACGAAGCCGGAATGACAACAAGGGTTCGTGTTAGTGACCTTCACTGGTCAAAGATCTGGCGAAACACACACACACACACACACACACACACACACACACACACACACACACACACACACACAGATATTACACAAAGAGCGAGATCACACGATTGACAGCCAATATTATAATAACAAGCTTTTTTTTACTATTATTATTAATAAAATGATTTACATTATGGAAAAAAACAGACAGCTTGCAATAATTACATTTTAGGATATAAATGTGTACAAATATGTTTAAAGGCTCAAAAGGGTTTAAATTTACAATGTTAGTTGAAAATAAAAAAAGATAGACTACGCATTAAAATGTATAACCCTGGAATGTGTCGTTCATTTGTTAAAAACAGCCTTTGATTTTGCAGTAACGGAATATATAATGTATGTAGTATGATCCTCAGTATGGTTTATAGAATTTAAATAAATAAAAAAAAACAGATAGATTTTATTAGTTCTATTAGATACATGAGATACACGAGTTCCTTTACGTATCGATTGTAATTACAACTCACAGCCACCACGATGGCGCTCTTACTCCGCACAGAAAGCAGAAAAACCTCTCCAACTCCTCTCCTTTAGTAGTAAAGAAGTGGGCCAATGAACGCCACACTGTGTTTAGTGATATTGTGTTTACATGATAGTGTGTTGATGAAAGAGCAGTGATTAGCGGTGAATGCGATGGATGGTCTGAATTTCACAGAAGCTTCTAGAACATTTTTGATTAAGTATCCGGTTTCTCTGTAAATGCAAAGGACCAGGTGCTCAGATAGAATGTTTGAAGAAATGCGATTAGATCAATAAAAGTGAGAGGAAGGATTCTCTCTACTGGTCTCACTTCACTGGTGTTATATTGCAAAGACTTTATATGACATCTATGACATTTTTCTCGACCTTGGCGCCGTTCTGCCACTTTGGTCAATTTTAGAATCCGTGCAGTTGCTGTTCAGTTTCTCTTAGTGTTGTAAAACGTATCAAGTATTACGTCACATATATTTTTCTCACTAATTTGTGACTATTCTTTATCAAATGTATGTTAATGAATAATTCAAAATGCTGGTTTAATCTCTAGCTATAACCACTTTGCAATTTCTACCATGTCCCTTTTATTCTGTATGGCCTTCCCTGTTTTTTGTTCTGTTTTGTTTTGTTTCGTTTTTTATTGTATTTTTGATTTTGTCATCATATATCACATATAAGCAATGCAATCTTTGTGCCAATCTCTTGTTATAAATCTTAAAAATGTAAAGAAACAATAATGACAGTGTAAACTAAACATCGTCAGAGTATAAATAAGAAAGAATGAATAAATTAAGTCATTAAAAAAAATCTAAATCACGCATGTGTCTTTTTTTTCCATTAAAATATTTCAGCACGTTTCCATGGAAACCAGGCATTCTGCTACACAAGTAATTGCCTTTTACTACACAAAAACGAGACTTTGATTTGTAAGGAAAAACTTTTCATAATGACTTGCATATCGTTCAAAATATTGCTGAATTTACAAACATAAGTGGTTACTGTCGCCTTGCTGTGGAACTTATAAACGTGTATCCTCTGGGGAAAAAAGTCTTTTGTGGGTGAAAAGTGCCAAAGCAGGTCACTGTACAGCTACTGGTTTCACCTTCTTATAGGTTTCAGGGAACAAAATCAGTCTGTGCCACTGAAAAACTAATGATGTGGGAATATGGAAAAATGCATTCGCTGCAAACCTTTAACGAGGCCTATAGCTTGGACTGAATCTAAAACACCTTCACAGGTCAAAAGATTTGCAGTAAACAAGTGCCTACACGTGAAATCAACCAAGTTGAAGTGTATTATAGAAACAATTCCTGCACAGAAAACAAGAATTTAGAGAAATACTGTCGAGCTTTAATGGCTTTAACACTAACAGCAATTTAAATAGCTGCAGCATTTATAATAAATTAGAAATATACATCTGATGTGCCTGTTTTGCATTAATGTAAATGTCAGTGATAAGGCGGTAACAATCACACAGGTTATTGTGCTGGCCATCCTTTACATAAGCTCCAGATATCAACAACTTTTACCCTGATGATCATGCTTTTTTTATTTATTACTATTTATTTGTGCATGTAAAAAGCATCTTGCTTTTTATTCAGGTCAAGTCTGTGTCTCTGATATCCATCCTGGTGTGTTTTTTTTTAGGTACAGACTGAATGTTGGCCTTCAACCAGGCCAAAATGGCCTTAACAATGATCACAAGGCATTGTCCATCTGGCTCGCATTGTTTACATGCATTAGTCCTTTAAAGAAAAATAAAATAAAAAAAGGGGGGGGGGGGGGGGTATCCGCTTTTTATTCAGGTCAAGTCTGTGTCTCTGATATCCATCCTGGTGTGTTTTTTTTTTTAGGTACAGACTAATTGTTGGCCTTCAACCAGGCCACAATGGCCTTAACAATGATCACAAGGCATTGTCCATCTGGCTCGCATTGTTTACATGCATTGGTCCTTTGGAGAGAAAAAAAAAAGGGGGGGGGGGATGCACCTAACATTTGCCAAAAAAATAAAAATAAATAAAGTGATTTTTTTATATGAGTATTGAGTATTTAAGATAAAAACTATATTTCCATTGTTAAGTTTTAATATATTTAAATTTTTCGGTTGATAATATAAAATTAATATTCTTAGACTTTTGGTGTGAATGGTTTTACATCGACCATAATTATCCAAAGACCTCAGAAAATACTCGTCTCTGTTTTCTGGTAGGGGTGTAATTGTGTGTGTATAAGTGAAAATGTGTCATTTTTAATATTTTTAATGTTTTAATTAACTTATTTATATACCTCTTAAATCTGAAAGTGAATTAGAAAATGGGCTAATAATAATATAACAAAGGAACGAAGTTCTTCATTATAATATAAAGAAATAAAATAATTATAATGTGTAACATTGGTAAGAGAACTTAAACCGTGGTAATTAATTCATTAAATAAGCAAACAAACCAAAAATTACAAAATGATGGAATCCAATGAGAAGGACATTACACTGTGTTCTGAATGAAACAATTACATTTTAAACAGCATTTTTTTATACTATAATTTCTCATGTTGGATTAAAGTGCATTGGAATTTGAAACTTCACGTAAGAATATTTGTGCAATTCTTATTGCTCATTGACTCTAAACATCTTAAGAAAAGACATGCACAGTTTAAACTGCCGAGTGTGTTAGATGTTGTCCTAAAGATCAGTTGTGTAATTCTACTCCGGAATATCACACACAAAGAATTTCATTTAGTAAATTAAATGTGCGGTTTAATACAAAAAATATATATTATATTAAACACTTACTATATGTGCAGCAGTGGTTGTATTTTGAAAGGGCGCGCTTAGCTTCACCGAGAGAAGAGCGTCACCATGGGGTCAAAAATATTATTGCACTTTAAGGATTAGGATCCGGTCTAGGCATGTAAAGCTGTGAGAAATGACTGCAGACTGCAACAGTTCAGACCTTTGCTGGACAGGTTTTTTCCAAACAAACATTTATATCAATAGCGCACGTGCATGAAGAGAACTCTAATGGCTTTTGGTTTATTTATGACACACACATTTACTCTACAAGATAAATATTGTCTTCAATACACAGCCAGAAACCCGCAGTGTTGAGTTCATGCAGCCTTCATTTCAAATCTAGCTGTAAATCTGCTTTATATAATGACACACATCAGATTTCTAGTTCCTGTTGTTATTTTAAATAATACAAATAACTTCCCAGGAGGCATTGCAGTAAAGAAAAAAATCAATGCACCTTTTTCATTTTCGATTAGATTTTGTCCAAGAAAACGCCCAAGACAAAGAGAAGAAAAAAGAGAGAGAAAGACGGTGAGAGAGAGAGAGAAGGGTTGAATTGTAAGTGAAGCCATAACGTTGATTTAAATATCAGCCAGGTGACCATAATAAGTCAGACTCATAAAATATCAGTGTCACTGTATTAGATCCGGATCGCCTGAGCTGGCTTTTATGATCTGCAAATTACAATGTGGTGCTGCCGCAGTAAAAGTGTTTTTAAGGTTGGGGAGGAGGATGGGCTTGATGTGCTTGCTGTGCTGGGCAACTGAGAGGCGCTTCTCCGCTTCATATGCTGTAGGACGAGTCAGGATCTTACTTTGTGATGGCTGGATTTTTTTTAAACATTGCGAGGCGAGGGATGAAGAAACGCAGTGTATGGGGAAGAAGTAACTCGTGTAAAAGGAACACAGAGACGCAGTGAAAGGTAAGATCTTGGGCAAAGACACTGGCATTTTTTTGTCTTGGGCTGACACACTGGACTTCATGGCCGTTCATCACCGATAGGCACTTAATATTGATTATATCGTCTCATTGCTACGGTTTATCGACAATTTTTGACGTCTGCTGTGGCGGGAAAATTAAAACATTGGGCTGTTTTATTTGCTCTGTCAGGGTGCACTAGGTTTGTTTTTTTGCTTTTTTTTGCAATTCGATTTCTAGTAGGCGGTGCAGTTGACGGCTTGTGGAATGAAATTGCTTCTCTTGATTGTCTTGCACGTGATACTGATGTGTTTTGTGTCTTAACGTTGTGATCCTTTAATGTAAATCAATGCAATTCTGTTTATTTTTTTACAATCTACGACTGCAGAACTCATATATGAGAATATCCAGATGTTCAATATTTGAATTAAATGTGTTTTTATAGCACTTGCATACACGCGTTGTTGCACACAAACTGATCAGTGACGGCATTTTAACGCTTTTGCCTGCGATTAAAAGAGAATCATGGATGCACGGGTTGGTTGTGTTTTATGTTGACAGGTCAGTGCTATCTCTCTAGTAGAAGTGTTTTCTATTCCAATGAAATATATATCATATAATTATTAGTTTACTTCATTCAGGAGATATTGTTAGATGGCATGAACTTAATTAGATTGTTGCTGGTGTATATTTGGTAAACAGACTTCTGGCTACAGCTTTGCATGTGAAAGAAGCTATCTGAGCCATGCTTTTTTTTAATTGTCTTTGTCTGAAAGTCGGTGACTGGAGAGCCCATCCCTTCCAGCTGATGCGTGGTTTAGGTAGTTTCATGTTGTTGGGATTCAACTTCCTGCCTCGGCAACAAGAAACTGCCTTGATTACGTCAGTTCGCCTTCATCAAGGGCGTCCCTGACTAATTTATTTTAAATTACCCACATCTCTCTCTCTCTCTCTCTCTCTCTCTCTCTCTCTCTCTCTCTCTCTCTCTCTCTCGTTCGTCTCCTTCTTCCGGTAATGGCATTTGAAATAAACCACCGTCTCGCCTCTGTTATCTACAGAAAACCCCTGCCTGTTCCCTTTGGTTTTATGTGTCAATAAAAGTCTTCAGTCGGTTAAATTGGGGCTGTAAAAGGGAAAAGACGAGCTTGATGCCTCAAGGCATACAGATCTCGTTAGAGGAATTGATAGGGTTTTTTTCTGTCTTTTTCTTCTTTAAGAATATTTATTTCTTTATTTATGCAACAGATTCCTCAGTGTAACGTGGCATTTATTCAGATAAAAATACAAGTTTTTCTGACGTCACTTATTTATTTATTTTACTCTTTTTATTTAAAATGGTAAATCGGCAAACTGCATTACTGATTATACTACAAATGTGTTGCTTTATTCAATAACATTGCTGTTTTAGCACTATACCATATTGTTTCCTGATTTAGAATTAAGGTGTGGGTATTAAAGTTTTTGCAACGCTTATTTGGAAAAAAAGAGGGAAATAATATTTTTTACGAGTACGAGTCATCTTTAGAATGAACTGGTCACATTATACTGAATATTATTACTATCTTACATAAACGGTCATACTTTACGTCATTTGGAATTCTGATCAAATTTGCAGGCTACATAGAAGTCCAATATCTTCCATACTTCTACAAGTCTGCTTTAATTACTAGTGAAAGGATCAGTTCGTGTTTTGTCTGATTTGTTGTTTGTGGATTCTTTTCTCGCAGCAATCACTTTAATTTCAGTTTTCTCAACGTCGTTTGTTGTTTCGTTTTATTTCCTTCATATCTTTACACATGTGTAATTTAATGAAACAATGATGAGCTTTTGTTCTCAGTATTGTCTCTGAACTCCGGAACTGGCAGCAGCGTCTCACAGGCAACTCCTGAGTCAAAGTGAGGAATGGTTAAGGTTATGGTGAAAGGCGGAATGGACTTAGCGGCTGTAGTTCAGGACGGAATGTAAACATACTAAAGATTTCGTGTTAATTTTCTCCACGTGCATTAGTGTAATTTTGACGACAAACTATTACAGATTCGCAGATAACATATAACCATAAGTTTTTACACACTTAAGTTGCAATAGCACTCTGTAAAGAATTAAAACCATTGACGAACTGCGTTCATGAAAACAAGAATCATTTATATTTAGAACTCTTATTGTTAGAATCTTTAGTAGAGCCTGTGGGGTGTTTATAAGAGAAATATTTCATTTGCACTCAATTAAATCAACGAAAAAACATCGACAGCAGCTGCACGTTATGAATTCTACAATCTTACTATACGCATATGCTAAAGACATAAAAGTCAAATGAACACCATGTCAAAAATGTTCTTTTACGTTTGGAAACTAAAAAAAATGCAGCTGATATTTGCATTGCGTTTTATTTAATATAGCCAAAGTTGATTCTCTTTGCAGTTACGCTTGGCACCAAGACAGTAGGTTTTATTACACAAAACCTCACGTACCAAACACCAAGCGGGACAAATTGAATCATATAATACCATGCTGCTTGTAGAGCTGAATTTGTTTCCTTTGAGTAAATTGAATGTAAACGATAAACATTATTAATAAAAACTAATGTGATTCAAATAAATTACTTTTCAAAAAAGCAAAAAGAGCTATAAACGATACATTCAAATTCAATCAGCTGAAATATTTCAATCGTTTTAATAGTTATAATAAAAGTAAAATATAATAGTTCACATTAGTCTCCACAAAGAAGACTCAAACCACTGCTTAAATATATCTGTGAGAAACCCTCAACTTGCTCCACCACGAGACAGGAGTCTGCTTTTCTGTTATACTGCAGTTGGCTTCTTTCAAAATAAATGAAGAGGTAAAAACACTGCAGCATTTGTTTTCACAGAATTCATCTGCGGCACGTGTGTAATACAGCAGGAGATCATTGGAAATAAAATTACATGCAGACAAAATGAGCTTTTATTTGGTTTGATTTTTAAACTCATTCTGTCTGCATGTAAAATTATTTCCAATGATCTCCTGCTGTATTGGCCATGCGTACAAACCAAATAAATAAAATAACAATCATTTTAACCTCACAGATTTGAGCATGTACTTTATACAAATGTTTTCCAACTGATATTTTAACAAAAACAACCATGCAAACAAACTGTTAAGAAAATGCAGATATTATCAATTAAATTCATCTTAATCTTATACACAAATACCAAAACTATGGAGAGAAAAAACTGTTTAATCCACAGGAGCCGAAGCCTGATTAGAGATCATTTACACAAACACACACACACACACACACACACACACACACACACACACACACACACACACACA
>MU551721.1:162055-170827 GCA_024362625.1 Silurus asotus
GGCGCAGAGGTCGTCAGATTTATTCTCGATACCAAACACTGGAGCTGGAGAAAGAGTTTCACTACAACCGATATTTAACACGGAGAAGAAGAATCGAGATCGCAAACACGCTGTGTCTGACCGAGCGACAAATTAAAATCTGGTTTCAGAACCGCAGGATGAAATGGAAGAAAGAGAACAATCTGAGCTCCACTCTGAGCGAACAGGAAACACGGAAAGAGGATACAGAAGAATCCACTAATGACACTAAGGAGTAGATTTTGTTGTTGTTTTTGCATCAGGCACGTTGTACATACATGAAACTACCTAAAACATGTGCCAATATTATGTGTGATATATCATGCATATATAAATATAGAACATTATGGTTAAAAACTACCCATCAATTCAACTACCTTAAACAACTATTCAACTACCTGTTGAATTTTGCCTCACAAAATGTTATGCGCTACAAGTGTGGCTTTTCCCACGTATATCTCTGCTTTATTATCCATCATGTAGAAAAATGGGTTCATAGAAAACTACCTGTTGACATTACCGTCGACTTTTGTTACTGGTTAAAATCTGATGGAAAGCTGAAAAATTGTTATATTTAACGATTATGTATACATTTGCATATATTGAAAACGTGTTTATATGAAATGACATTGCCTTAGTTGTTGTTGAGCGCCACAAGACATAAAAATGGACTATAATTTTTGTGTCTCGTTCATGCAACCAAGCAAATATTCGGTTATATAAAACTACCTGCTGAACAGGTATCATTTTTAAATAAACATCAACATGTATCCTCCAACTTGTGTCACTTGCTGTATGTTATTTACGATCGCACAAGCATGATCAGATTCAGAACCTCATGAAAGACACATCAGTCACTACAATTCCTGAAATGATTTTTAGAAAGTCAAACCTTAAGGTCGTCTTGATTATGTACATTTTCTATATATTATGTTTCATTTCAGAGTCCATACTTTCTGTTTACATGTTTACATGACCCGCAGCCAAACGCGTCTACAAATAAGTCAATATTTAAAATAAATAAATAAAACATTTATATTATATACAAATAGTATTTTAAGCAAGTATCGTCCAAATTACTCGGCTTTACCTTCATGAAGTGCATTTTAAAAAACAAAATCTCAAGACTTTAGATGTTTACTAGACAAACTAATCGCGCGGAGGACAAAATATGCAAATATTCATGTTTAAAAGTAATCAGTGCTGAGATTTGCGTTTTAATACGAACTGGAAGGGATCTTTAAAATGTGGACCAGCAGAGATTTTTAAATTGCAAAGAAATAAGTAAAAAAAAATAAACCTTGAACGAAAACTAGAAGAAAAGGCAACTAACTCTGTTCTTTTCACTCATATCGCAGGGAATATTCAGTGCACCAGTCACAAACTAATGTTTAGTGGAATTAGTATTATTTTCTTTACGCCTTAAAGCTTTCAGAAAAGGGGAAATAATTAAAAAAAATTTTGATGAAAGCAAATAAGGATAAGGATGCAATGATCTCGCCATTCAATAGATCCATAATCCTGATTAGAATGTAGACAAGAATAAAAACGCTGCTGCATTAAAATGAATAAAAAAAAAATAAAAAAAACCAAACTCAATAATTTTATGATTTAATAAATAGAAAACTAAAATGTAAATATTTAAAAGCATAACTTAAAGTAATGAGTCGAATTCAAAACGGAGTCACTTAATATGAATAATAAAAAGGGGAAGAGGCAAATTTGGAGATTCTTTATATTTCCCTTTACTAAAAAAATCTAGTATTATGGCAAACTACATGATGAATTTATACATTTCTACATTTTCGGTGTTATTTGTTAAGCGGTAACAGAAACTTATCAAAAAGCAGGTCAGAACCACATTTCTCAGATCGTAACATTCTCCACAGGTTGAGAAAGTAAAATTTAAAGCTCGGGTTTAAAGATCCCTAATTTTAGTTTAGTGTTTAATAATTCAGTATATTTCAAAACCCAAAAACGTATTAAATGGCATTAAAAGCAATATATAAATAATCACACATTAGCCTGGTAGTGAATAAACCATACAACTGAAACTAAAGTTATATTTGTTCCTGCAGTGGAATTACTTCAAAATGCAAAAATCTCCAAAACTAAGTGAGAAACAGAACGAAAATATTGAGGCCACGTGTTCAGGATAAAAATTATTATAATTTACAACAATGCCATTCCATACACTGTGCGGATTATTATTAAATATATTTTTAATAAAAAAAAAAACATTCCGAAAAAAAATTATTATTATTATTATTATTATTATTATTATTATTATTATTATTATTATTATTATTAATGTTTCATGTTTAATGTTTAATGCTTTATCTAAAACTTGTACTAAATACAGCAAACTTATTTCCTGGCTAAGCATCGCTGTTTAAATGTCGAAAGACTTAATGAAGTCTGTCTGAGTTCTTTATTTCTGTGCGGTTGGTCTACAAAAAAATCAAAAGAAAAGTTTCCACGTTACAAGGAAATGAATTTACCGAATGAAATCTCTTGTCCTATACAGTCTTAATCACCAGGTGACGCTATTGGCTCTTGTTTGCCATGTCACTGTTGCGCAACTTGTGTTTTTACAGCTCCATTACTAAAGCCCTGACACGATCTAACTAAATGTATGACTGGAGGAAACGAGCACGTGATCCACTTGAAGCGTTCTATATTTGGCCAATAGAAAATGAAGCCTGTGAAAAAAAACTTTCTCCTATAAATTCTAGATTAAATCCTATAGAATTCATGCGAGACACAAATCATACACATTTACACCAAGAAAAAAAAAAAAAAAACAAGCTGTGCGAGATGACATCTTACGTTTCCGATTGAAGAAATCGGGTCACGCGGCGTCCGCTTTCGCAAAACCCCCAGAACCGCGCCCACGAAGTCCACGCGAGCGATCGAGCAAGCGAGCAACACGCGCCCCCTGCCCCGTTACAGCCACCGCCGCCGTAGCCGCGTGCGGGAGATGAGCTCCGGTCCACCTGCTGACCACGAACACCACCAACACCACGACGACTATGACCGCGCCTCGGAACCGCCGTATGATCGGCAAAGCGCACACGCCGACACCGGGAGTCACGACGACGCGTTCGAGGTCGAACAGAAAGCAAAAGTCGGGCCGGAAAAGAAAGTGAAAGCTGCACAGCTCTCGTGCACTCGACCGCAAATCTACCCGTGGATGACCAAACTGCACGCGACCCACGGTAACAACAACAAAAAAGTTTTCTCCTGTTCTCACTTTCGCTCCTTCGTGCGTTTTTCTCTCGGTTTCCTCCCCCTGGTTCATTCATTGTTATTTTTCCCCGAGTTTTATAGACCTCATTCGGAAATAATAAAACCGACGGTCGTAAATTTTTATGACAAAAGGCTTCAATTGCTCGTAAAACTGTCCGCTCGCGACCAAGAGACCATCCGCGACCAAATTTATGGTGGTCTAATTGGATAAGGGAAACAACAAACCACCAAAACGAGTTAGTACTCGGAATCAATTTAATAAATAGAATTAATAAATAAAAACAGATTCATTTCACTCTAATGTGTTAGAAAAAATGATTCGAGTTACGAATAAAGGATTGTGTTTACAGCTTTGTTTGGAACGTGTGTAGTGATGATTAATACAGTGTTTGTTTGTAAGCGACTCATTTAACGAGATGAATATAAAATATCATGGTCTTATTACAGCTACAGGAGCTGATATGTTTTTTACACACGTGTCCAAAACTGTCAGTAATTGTTTTTTTGTTTTTTTTTGTTTTTTGTTTGTTTTTAGTTTCCATACAACGTTGTTTTTATTTCTCTTGATAATAAGCTTTTTAGTAAAATATCCACAGTGATCTTTTCTGAGTAACCAGAATAAATAAATAAATTAGAATCTGAATTCAACTATTTAGGTTTGTGTGTGAATTCAACCTGTAACTTTTACACTAAATATATTCTAGACTTAAAATAAAAAAAGGAATAAAGCAGCACCAGTGCATTGGTGCAACACGTCTAAATCTTGCATGTGGCCCATTTGACATTCCCCAATATTAAAATTAGACTTCTGTGTGTTTATTGTGTTTAAACTTCAGAATCGGATGGGAAACGAGCGAGGACGAGTTATACCCGATACCAAACACTGGAGCTGGAGAAAGAATTTCACTACAACCGTTATTTATCCAGAAGAAGGAGAATCGAGATCGCACACACTCTGTGTCTGAATGAGAGGCAGATCAAAATCTGGTTTCAGAACCGCAGAATGAAATGGAAGAAAGACACAAAGACATAAAATTATACTTTAATTTCAACCTAAAACAGATTCAGAACATACATTTTATCTTTATAATGATACACGCTCAGAGAAGAAAATCCCACCTGTACACCTCCATGTTGCAGGGATGGTGCAGATGCTTGTTATGTAGAAACATGGATATCTAGGAGATCGAATTGAGATGTACAACAAAAAACATATTAAACAATATTTAGGTGCCACTTCAGAAACAAGCAAATGCACAGGCCAGTACACAATTCTTTTAGTGTGTATGCGTTTTATTTACTCTCGAGTTTTGCGTTATGAACTATAACTTTTACTGAACTTTGGAGATGAACCTAAAGTGCACGTGCACCTCGCCTTCCAATTAGTTAATAATAGGAAACGTTTACGTTACAAGCCTTGTGGTCATGTTACGCTGACCAACATGGCCACCTTGTGATGAATCCTCCTTCAAACTAATAAATAAATAAATAAATAAAGCTGAGATGGTCTGGAGAGCGTGATGATGTCCACAATCTGGACGATAACAAACAGAAGCCTACTGATGATGATAATAATGCATTAGTGTCATTTTTACAGCAAGAATGAGTCACTTGTGCTGGAGCACTTAGATATAAGCCTAATACTGAGATATATATTAATATATACGTACAAAGATGTATTTTTGTCTAATTTATGAGATTATAACGCTTCATAACTTCTACTATGAAACATGTCTGTGAGTCACCATGTCACCGAGGTCAGTGCACATTACATCCATTTAAATTTGCTTAAAAATCTCTGTTTACTTTATCCATCTTCTTTATTCTTTAAGATTTACAGTGTTTTTTTGTTTTTGTACGTCACTAACAGAGCAGATGGTGTTTGCTGGAAATATAAGGAAATAGAGTTGTGCAAATAATGCATTTAGCAACATACATGCCAATCCTGTACTAAATAAAATATTTTAAAATGCCACTTTGTGTGTGTGTGTGTGTGTGTGTGTGTGTGTGTGTGTGTGTGTGTGTGTGTGTGTGTGTGTGTGTGTGTGTGTGTGTTAATTCGATGCTCAGCTGCTAAAGAGACACTGAGTAATTTCCGTTCGTGTCACTTGTCCAAATAACATCCGCAAAGTGTCAGGTTTATTTCCAGGGTGTCTGCTAAAAGAATTTCAACCATGTTGTTCTTCTATGAACAATTAATAAAACAGGATTATTTTGGGTTTAAGACTAAGGTGCACACGATTTCGTTACACGGTCTGAAATTAATCTCTGAAAAGATGAAAACAATATTAAAGCGGTTTGAAAGGCTAATGTGAGACTTTTCCTCGCGCTGTCTTTCGGTTCTTCTGTAATTATTTACAGTACAGACAGATGCCTGTAAAACGTTTTATGGCTCTGACACCTAATAAAACTTTATGGCTCTAAAACGACGACAGTTGTATCCTGTCTATTGAAACAGATGGGAAATGAGAACATGTTTTAATCTGACTGGTTGCATTCCTGACTCTGATGTTCATTCCAGAACTGAATAACGTTGTAATCGTTTTATGAATAAGAATTCAAAATAATGTAAATAATAATTGCTAAATGTACGACAAATTTAATGTTACTGGACATTAATTATTGGAAATAAAATGGGCAATGAATTTAAACATGTAGTTCATTCTTACTTTGTCAAGGA
This sequence comes from Silurus asotus, assembly GCA_024362625.1. Lineage (NCBI taxonomy): Eukaryota > Metazoa > Chordata > Actinopteri > Siluriformes > Siluridae > Silurus > Silurus asotus. The sequence continues at coordinate 168,003 of MU551721.1, forward strand.
AAATGAAACATTTATAGATAAACCTCAGCTGCAGTGATTTATTATAAAAAAAATTACTTTAGTTTCTCAAATGTGAAGATAAATAAATGATAAAAAAAAAAAAAAACAGAGGGCATTACAAGCACACACACACACACACACACACACACACACACACACACACACACACACACACACACTCAGCACATTAACACATTATTTTAAGTCATGACCTATAAATTATGCAGGTTACTCACCACTGCAGCGTTGCTTACAGGCCACAATAAACACACACACACACACACACACACACACACACACACACACACACACACACACACACACACACACACACACAAGATTATTACTGATACAATGTAAACATCCACCACTTGGCCAGGGCTGTTTTTATCCACTTTTTGAAACTTTTGCAGTCTGAATGAAGCCCATAGGGATTGTGTGTGTGTGTGTGTGTGTGTGTGTGTGTGTGTGTGTGTGTGTGTGTGTGTGTGAGTGAGTGGCCAGCATGCAGCACGTGACGCCATTAGAGTAAGTTTTATGGTTTATAGGCAGAAGTGACAAAAAAGCCCTCGAGTTAAGCCAATGCAAGTGGACAGAAGACCACAGAGGGTCCCCTGGATGATTTCTTTTTAACTTCAAAATGGTGCTGTAAGTTAATAACCGAACTCATAATGAAATAGTCACAGGCCCTCCAACACCCTTGGGGGATTAATTAATACACTAATTTAATATTTTCTTCAGAAGATGTTCATTTAATGTTTCCTGAGCAAATGCTTTTGGTGTTCCCCGAGCTAATGTGTTTCAATTAGGCTCTTTAAATGCTCTATTTAATCTTGTTATGCTTCCAGTTTCCTTGTTTCTGTTTTCTGTTGATGATTTTTACAGCATCAGGAGAGTCAGAACCACTTTGTCGATCATAAAGTCAATGCAAATGGACAAGATGTTAATGTTAATTAACAAAAGAGAGATTATATTCTTTGTCTAAGGTTTGTTCGTCCCATCTGTCTCTTTCTTTTATTATAAATTCTAAGTTGTAACTATAGTGAAATGTGCACTTGACACTGTTTTGTCTGAAAATATGTTTATTCACAACAGTTAAAATCTTTACATCAAGACACTGAATGCACAAAAAAACTAAGAAATAAAATATTTAGATTCTGTGAAATACTGGCATGTGTGAAACAGATTTATAAAGTATTTAATGTATTTTTAGGTAGGTCTTGAGAGCTTTATCTTGCAGATTATGTACTTTGTGTTAGATTTACCTGCTCTGGCATTGTTCTTGTATTTAAAATGGATTTTCCATTTTATTGCGAATCATAATCATTATGATGAAGTGCATTTTCAAATGTAATTTAACAAGGAAGGCACGAGGCCTTAATGCAGAAACAAAACAACGTATTCTCTCCCTCTCTCTCTCTCTCTCTCTCTCTCTCTCTCTCTCTCTCTCTCCTCTGTGTCTAAACGAAAAAAAATATATTACATAACACATTTTGTATATTTATTACTATTACATTGTTACTAGTACTACTGCAATAATAACAATATTAATAAATATCATAAAATTATAATAAGTATTAGAATTCTATTTAATTGTATATTTGCTTGTTTGTTTTGTTTAAGCAGGCTCGGCCCTCAGAGTAACAATTTTCATTAAAATATCCACAGAAAAATAAGCAAATGTATTAATTTCTTTCTTTCCGGGGGACAGTGAAGGAGATTGTTGGAGATTTAGATTACTACAGTTTAGCTAAACGTGTGAGCGCTTCATCTATAAAACATGAAATTAAAATTAACTCTTAAACCCAGACAAACATCTTTCAGAAAGCATCAGGGTCTTGACGCATATTAAGTCCACATTGAGTCGTGAGGATGAAGGGAGGACAAATGGCGTTTTGTATCGGGACAAATTTCATTGACGGTTTCTCATCAATAACTCCGTGGCAGTGAACTATTGAAACAGATCTGATGGCGGGGTGAAACGTCGGTCACCCTGTCTAATATTAAAATATGTGCCCAGCAAGAGAGAGGAGAAGGGGGGCGTGAGGAGGTAAAATAGGGGGATGGGGTTGGCATTGAAGATTTATGGTGACATATATTAAAAAACAGATGCATCTGATCTGAGAGTTTTCGCCATAATAAGCAATTTTGGTGTATAAATATACATTTAATATTCTGATCTAGACATTGGTCGTGTGGAGCGATTAAATTATAAAAATATCTTTAAAATATTTAAAAATCATAAAACATTTACAATTATTATTATTATTATTATTATTATTATTATTATTATTATTATTATTATTATTATTAAGTTGATTGTTCAGATTGATGGGCTGAGAATAGGGTGAGAGAATGATATTCATAAAAAGCATATATAAAAAGCAAAATATTGCTTTTTTTCTTCTTCTAAAGATTTTACCCTGTTAGAACATTTGGCTTAATGTTTTTATAAACAAATATACTATTTAATCTTTGCAGAGGCTGATGCTGGTGTAGTGTAAAAGCAACTTAGCGTTAATTATCGTCTGTAATAATGCGAGGTTTGAACAAGGATGTCAAGTGCGTGTGTGTGTGTGTGTGTGTGTGTGTGTGTGTGTGTGTGTGTGTGTGTGTGTGTGTGTGTGTGTGCTGATAACACATTTGTTTGCGCTCTCGGTTGCTGCTGTTTGTTTGTAAGTCGTCTATATGAACCCTGTAGAACCGAATTTGTGTGACTTTCGGACAACCGCAAATTCGCATCTACGGGACTACATGGGCGATTTCTTATCACAGGGTCTCTCTCTCTCCCTCTCTCTCTCTCTCTCTCTCTCTCTCTCTCTCTC
>MU551721.1:170861-214598 GCA_024362625.1 Silurus asotus
ATGTGTCTGTGTGTGTGTGTGTGTGTGTGTGTGTGTGTGTGTGTGTGTGTGTGTGTGTGTGTGTGTGTGTGTGTGTGTTTGGCCCCATGATGTGAGATTTAATGAAGAATATAAAGTATAAATAGAGGTGTATAAATGATATTTTGAACATGGTTAAAGATTGCTGTTGGGTTTTTTTTGTGTTGTAAACATTTATAGGGATATGTTTACTGACTAAAACATATTTTGTATTTACAATAAGGAAAAACACATAGTATAACAACAATTCACTTTTATTATTACAATTATTACTAGTAGTAGTAGTACTATTGTTATTATTATCATCATCATTATTACTAATATTATTATTTGTATTATTTGTATTATTATTATTATTATTATTATTATTATTATTATTATTATCTAACCATTTAAAGTAGCATAAAAACACTGTTTGCAGGATGAATTCTAATAAAAATACAACACAATTTGTATATGTGTAAGGTTTAGTTTACACAATGATAAATTGATTATGTGACAGAAGCAGGACAGGAACGCTTTTTTGCAGAGCAGATCTGAGATCTAAAATCCTCCTTTTAAAATGCAACCAGGAACATTTCCAATAAAATTCTGCCTGCGGCACGAAATCCCAGAGATGCTCCTACAAATAAACTGGCACAGTGATTTATCATTTTTCTTTGCATAATATTTCATTAGGATTGGATTTTGCCAAGAAAATCTTGGCTTCCACATCCGGGTATTTTGACCCTAGCGCGTGCTATTGGCCTGAGCCGAGTCTCGTGATCAAAGAAACTTTGCAGGCTCCGCTTTAGTGCTGTGAGGGGTGGGCTTTTACAGAGCAGTAAAACGACACAAAGAAGGAAAATTTATTTCTTCCCCCTCCCTAAATTAATGATCATGAGCTCGTATTTGATGAACTCGAACTACATCGATCCTAAATTTCCTCCGTGCGAAGAATATTCACAAAATGACTACATCAGTGCTGAATGTTACAGACGCGCTCGCGACGCCGACTACCAGCAGGAGTTATTATATCCTCAAAGTGTCACCTACCAGGAGGGCAAATATGAGTGTGAAAGCATTCCAGAGCACGGGGGGAATTTACACGGGGCAAAAACATACACACCTCCGACTGCTGCCCCTGCCACCCAGACCACTGCCCCTGAAGTGCCCTCCGACAGCAAAGCGCCTGTGGTGTATCCCTGGATGAGAAAACTCCACTCCGGTGCAGGTAAGAAACTGCGCAAAACCAGAACCATCTGTAGATGATTTTATTTCTTTTTACATTGTTTTGATCATTGTTTAGATTACATCCTGTTTTCATTCCCGCTCTTTTGTTTACTGCAGGTCAGTGTTTTTCTGTCCTAACACATTTATTCTTATCTTCTAGCTGTAAATGAGCTGATCAGCTGAACTCAGATCAGGAAAGCGCTTAAATGTCCAGTACTGGGGAGAAATCAAGAAGCACATACGCAACAACTCTCATTCTTCTCGTTCTTCATCTCCCTCTGTTTATGTTCCCTTCCCTGTTTTACTTTCCCTTTATGTTTGCCATTAAAGCCCACCAGTCACGCGGGCTATGTGATGTTTGACGGTATTAAGAGAGAAATCCTTTGAAGCGACACACACACCAGGCGGATTTACTACCGAGCGCCGGCTATTACACCCGCCATAAATTTTACAGCAGCGCCAATAGAGCGGACAGCTTTGTGTGTGTGTGTGTGTGTGTGTGTGTGTGTGTGTGTGTGTGTGTGTGTGTGTGTGTGTGTGTGTGTGTCGGCGGAGGGAAAGTATTTGAAGAGATCCTACAAAAAAATCCAGTGATTAATAATTCAGACCATTCATTATTTGTGTATCTTAAACAGACCAGGACTAGAGTTCATCTTGTGTTAATGGAAATAAAACGGTTTCAGATTGAATTTACATGATTAGAGATATAAATGTAGTTATGAATGAAGGTTATAACAATGATTGTGGACTATCACGAGCTTTTCTGCTTTACAGTATTAATCATGAGATTTGTGTTCAGCGCAGTGGAGATGAACTGATCTGAGATTCGGGTGGAAAGAGACCCTGCTAAAGGAGTATATGGTTTAATTGAATCACATGAGCTCTGTGGTGGAGTCTGGAGTGTTTTACACTGGTGTTTTTTAACTTGAAGAAAATGGCAGTGTTGATGTCCTGGTGTTGGAAGCGGCTGGTCAATAAAATGGGGTTCAGTCACAAACTCATCCAAGGAGAATGAAGTGCATTCTCTTTGTTTGGAAAGACTGAAGTTCACAGCAGCTTTATCTTCAAAATAAAATCTTTCCAAGGTTCCAAAAACTCGTCCAGTTGGACATCAGTTTAATTGAAAATAATCATAGACTCAACAGAGAGCAGTCAAAATAATCATTCAGGCCAGTGTGTGTGTGTGTGTGTGTGTGTGTGTGTGTGTGTGTGTGTGTGTGTGTGTGTGTGTGTGTGTGTGTGTGTGTGTGAGACTCATTTTCTGTACTAAACATAAAAAATAATACATTTATCTATTATAAACATTTGCTAAACAATTTAATCGATGATAATACCACTACTATAATAATAATAATAATAATAATAATAATAATAATAATAACAATAAGAAAACATTGTATAAAAATAAAACATGAATTTTGAGTCCTAATCAGTGTTATGCTTAATTTGCACTCACACTGGTTGAAAATCTCCAGGTTTAAAGTGTTTTGTGTGTCTACTGTTGACTGTGTCTCAAAAATACGGTTATTTTTTTACATCTGCGTTCCGTCTCGGCTTTCACACACAGCACACACACACAGCACACACACAACACACACACACTCACAGCATAATGATCAAATATCATGTTTATCATCGACATGCATCACATTATGTATAATATTAATCAGGTGTAGTTGTTGTGAATATTCGATTAGTTTAAATGTATTTCTCTTTTTCAGCAAACTTTGGTTCTGAGCCGAAGCGTTCCCGCACTGCTTACACTCGGCAGCAGATCCTCGAGCTCGAGAAGGAGTTTCACTATAGCAGATACTTAACCAGAAGGAGAAGAATCGAGATCGCCAACACGCTGTGTCTGAACGAGAGGCAGATCAAAATCTGGTTTCAGAACCGCAGGATGAAGTGGAAGAAGGATCACAGGTTACCCAACACCAAGGTCCGACCTTCATCCTCCTCTTCTTCATCTTCTTCTTCAAATGATGCAGCGCGAGACCAGGACTTCACAAAAATTTAGACTCGAAAGACATTTCATGGACGCCAGAGCGCGACTAAAAACAATTTCATACTTTCTTCTTTTAATTCAAAACAAATGTTAATTTATTTCAGTGTATTTATTTGTTTTTAAAACGAATTTCATTAATATTGCTGACTCTTAAGTATTTATTTTGTATTTTGTTTATATTAATATTGAAACAGGACAGATTCTATCCAATATCCAACATTTGCACAGTGTTGCCTATTTATATCATTAGATTCATGATTTTTTTTTTTACGTTTTTCTTGAATGTATTAAATATAAAGATGTATAGGCTGCTGTATTATGAGGAAACGTACAACAACAAATAGACATTTTTTCTTTTAGGTTTTGTGCCGCGGACTGTTTCATTTTATTTAAACGCGTAGAAAATGCACTTGTGAAATGCACTTGGTGTTATTTGGTGCTATACGTGATTGTGGTCAATAAAGGTTGCTATTGCATCTAATGTGACTGAAATGCTTTTCATAAATGTTTGTTTCCCCCCCAAATAATTCGAGCACTGATCTCTAAACAACAAATAAATAAAATCATCAAAACACATCAAAGCTAAAAGCAATACTGATCATCTAACACTCATCATTTATAATATTTATAGTTTTTCAAATGCTTTGGTGTGTGTGTGTGTGTGTGTGTGTGTGTGTGTGTGTGGTTGTATGTGTTTATATCCGCTGAATGATCCCTGAATAAAATCAACTGCATAAACTAACTTCAGTGCATTTGGGCTTAAAAGAAAAAGCAGCTGTTTCTGGTCGATCTTCACTTCATGTAAACTCACACACGGAGTTCTTCAGGCTGATGATGAGCAGTTCGTGGGTTCAACTGGAGGCCAAGTGTCTTTAGCTAATGGGTGATGACCTTTTCAGAGGCTTTCCCCGCCACACAGGCTTTAGTGTGTGTGTGTGTGTGTGTGTGTGTGTGTGTGTGTGTGTGTGTGTGTGTGTGTGTGTGTGTGTGTGTGTGAGAGAGAGAGAGAGAGAACCTAGTGCGACATTTTGTGAACATTCCCATGTCTCTGAACAGCACTGGAAACTTTTTTCAGATATAAAAACTGATTATTAATGTGTCGCTGTTTTCCGGTAATTGTAATATTTGTAATTATTATGTAAATTATGTTTTTAGATTCAGTGTAAAATATACCTACTCAAAGGTAAAGCCCATGCTCTCTTTAGGGTCCTACCACAGGAACAGTGAGACGTGAAAAAACAGCAGAAGGTTACGGAAGGTTTCTTTTTAAACGGCTGGTGTGATTTTGTTATATATTTGGATAATATTGAATATAACTCGCAGTACTTTAAAATCCCTTTGTGACAAATAGAAAGTATTAAAGATGATAAATGAAATAATGTGTTTTCTGAAAAAAAAAAAAATTATATCTTATAGACATGAGCAGTTTTCCTGATACTGATTATGAAAATAAAAAAACAGAAGTGATTGTATAGACAGACCTCTGCTGTATGGTTCATCATATTTCAGATTTATTGTGCTGGTTAACAGATTAGATGTTCGGCACCTTTACAAAGGACTGGTTACGAAACATTAAAAAAAGAAAAGAAATTTTTTTACAAGTACATAAACAGCGCGTTCTGCATGAATCCTGTCTCCTTTTCCCCAATATTGTTGTCGTGTTTGTGTGTGTGTGTGTGTGTGTGTGTGTGTGTGTCGGCTCGTTTTCTTAAAGGCTCTGACTGCCGCCCCAAGGTGAACCAGAGGTCATCTGGCTATTCAAGAAGAAAAGAAGAGAAGAGTTGGGCTACTATTTTCCTGTCTCGTGTGTGCGCAGGCGCAAACGACCCACTCCTAATTCTATGAGAAAAGTAAAACCGTTCAGTAATGAAGCATTTCCATTCTGTCTCGTTTTCTAGACAAAAGCTATTGAAGCTCTGAGCTCTGCCTGGACCATAGTGATCATAAGATCATTTTAAAATGAGAAATTCGTGGATCATTGGGCCATTTATGTTTCAGAATAAACTTTTTAAAAAATCTAAACGACTATTATTTTTTTTTTTATCAATATATATTTTTGCGTCATAGTCAATAAACTTATAAAACGACGGAAAAAAGTTAGAAATTAATTCTCACATGAGGTTTGTGTAATTAGTGTAAAAACCAAAATTACAAAAAAAATCGTTTAAAAGTAATCTAATGATTTTTTTTTTACTTTTACAAGATCATCTCTTGAGCAAAAAACAGAGCAGCGTAATGATCATCCTCATGCAGAGCTTCTGTTTGCGCTACTGTTCAAGACCAGACGATCGAGTTAATGAGAGAAAAGATTAATAAAGTATTATTCAAATGTAGATTATTTGCAGACAGGATGCAGCTTCGGGCGACTCTCTGTTGCTGTCAAGTTCTTTAGTGTCAGGTTTAATAAATTAAAAATGAAAAAAACATTAAGGTGTTCTGTCAGGGCATTTTAAAAGTGTGTGTGCGCTAAGTACCAACGGGATGCTATAAAGACATTAAGAATACACACACACACACACACACACACACACACACACACACACACACACACACACACACACACACACACACACAGAGTTCTCTAAACACAGCACATCGTCTTCTGCCTTTATTGTGTTTAAGTTACGAAGTTCTGAGTTTCTGTGACTTGGGGGAAAAGTCACTAATTAACACTGTGAGGAAAAGAATAATCTAATTAGATGTTTGTTAATAGACACAGATCATCGTGAGTTCACTCAGAGTTCACTTCAGTCCAGAAAACTAAGAGATCACCATGCACTCGTCTTTAACGTGCACGTGAAAAATGTCCGATCAAAAATAACTCAAAATGTTCACAAATATGTTAAAGATCGTTTGACACGATATGTTAAATCGTTTGACAATTAATATGATTCAGATTACATGCAATAAATAACGATTTAATTTGCTTTATGGTTCATATTAGAATAAAATATAAAAAAAAACTGTAGGATTTGTTGCATGTATTTTGGTTCTTTTCGTTCAAGATAAAAAAAAAATGTTTTATAAACTGATTCATTTTCTGCGCGCTCTCTGAGACTCTGTGGTCGTTTTCAACATAAATAATAAAACCACACCATGTGGACGTTTACTATATAACATTAAATACACTGTGAATATAAAGGAACGCGTGAATGCAGTTCGTGTGTATTTGTACATTTGTGCGCCTGGACCACACAAAGCTCCTCAGTTTCACAGAATTCAGCTCTGAAAATCACCACATACCAGAGGTGGCAAAAGTACACACATCCTTTACTTTAGTAGAAATACAGATCCTCATGTTTTAAAATACTCGGGTAAAAGTTGAAGTACTGATTAAACTTTTTATTGAAGTGAAAGTAAAGAAGTTTTGGCTCAGACATGTACTTCAGTAAAAAGTAGTTATTACTTTTACCTGTTTTAGCTGTTAACTGGACCTCACATAATATTAGATAGATAGATAGATAGATAGATAGATAGATAGATAGATAGATAGATAGATAGATAGATAGATAGATAGACAGACTTCTGTGGTAGCTCAGTGGGTTAAGGCTTGTGCCTGAACATGGTCCTTAATATAGTCCACGCTGGTGATAAGGTTTCAAAGCCAGTCCTACATGCCTTCTTTCTTAGCGCTGCCATCAAACAAAGTATGAACCCTCCAAAAAGCACACATGCCTTTCAGCAGCGGTCGCTCCGTGGTTTAAGGCTTGTGCCTCATCTAAACATGCTTCCCAGTCTGATCTCTTCCATGGTTCATCAGATTAAGGCTGGTGCCTAGCTGATGGTGAGGATCATGGTTTGAATCCTGCTAGCTACGATGTCGGTTATGTTCCTGCTTCCTAAATCTTTCTTTAGATTTATATGCTTGTGTTGATGGTTTAAAGGTAGATAGACCTGTTCTTATCAAACTTCCTGGCCTGTCTGCTCTGATGGCTCAGTGGGTTAAATCAGTTGTTGTGCTTTTGGTGGGGTTCAGGGTTCGAATCCTGCTTTCTGCCTGCCAGTCACGATCAGGATTCACTTCCTACATCAAATCAAATCAAATCAAATTTTATTTGTCACATACACATACATACAGGGTACGACATGCAGTGAAATGCTTTTGACGACGGTCCGGCATGAAGGAATAAAAAAGGGGTAAAAAAAAAAGGAGAATAAAAAAAAAAAACTTACATCTTTCTTTAGTAATATATTTTTGTTTTTAATGGGTTGAAAAGAAAGAAAGACCTGCTCTAAACAAGCTTTCTAGCCTGTCCTCACCGATGGTTCAATGGGTTAACGTTGGTGTCTCGCTGGTGGAGGGTATCAGGGTTCGAATACTGCTATTTACAATGTGGGTTCAACTTGCGCTACTTACATCTGTATTTGCTTCTAACCCTGTATTTAGCATTATATTCTTGTGTTGATGGTTTGAAAGAAAAGATAGACCTGCTCTCAACAATTGGCACAGACTGTCCTTCCAGATGGTTCAGTGGGTTACGACTGGTATTTTGCTGTTGGTGGGGTTCAGGGTTCGAATCCTGCTTTCTGCCTGCCAGTCACGATCAGGATTCACTTCCTACATCTTTCTTTAGTAATCTATTTTTGTTTTTAATGGGTTGAAAAGAAAGAAAGACCTGCTCTAAACAAGCTTTCTAGCCTGTCCTCACCGATGGTTCAATGGGTTAACGTTGGTGTCTCGCTGGTGGAGGGTATCAGGGTTTGAATACTGCTATTTACAATGTGGGTTCAACTTGCGCTACTTACATCTGTATTTGCTTCTAACCCTGTATTTAGCATTATATTCTTGTGTTGATGGTTTGAAAGAAAAGATAGACCTGCTCTCAACAATTGGCACAGACTGTCCTTCCAGATGGTTCAGTGGGTTACGACTGGTATTTTGCTGTTGGTGGGGTTCAGGGTTCGAATCCTGCTTTCTGTGTTTCTTTCTGGTCTGAATTTCCTGTTTTGAAGCACGAAATGAACGATAAACCCCCCAAAAAAGAAGGTGAGTTGTGAGACTCAAAAAGTGATGGTGATAGTTTTGCATTTAGGGAGGAGGCAAGGTTATTAACCTAAAATAAAACTTCTGTGTGGAGCCGATGTTGAAACTTTTTTTGTTGTTTTTGATTCATAACCCCCTGTTTTCAGCTTCTCAGATGCAGGGGGGCAGACACCTGAATATTGCCCCCCTGGTTCAGGACATGCCCTCTGAAACCGTCCACATCCGACCTTCCACGCAGCCATTTCTGACACCTTCCTCAGTATGGAACCTTCCACACTCTTAACTTTGAGCCCTGGCTGCACCACTGATTTACCATGATTTACCAGCAACCAATTTTAATGACCTTTTATTATTCTGTTTTTAAAAACTTCTTATAAAGTTCAATATGAAACTAGAGGTAAGAATCAAACCAGGAAAGTGTTTCATCATAGATCACTAATGGCATTACTTCAAAACTCAAAACTTTGTTAGACATGTAAATAAGCAGGAAAGACAGAGACAAAGACAAAGAGACACAGACACAGCTTTAGAAAGAGTGAGAAACAAATAGAGAGACAGCAAGAGAAAGACATATACAGTAAGACAGAGACATTTACTAAAAGAGACACAGAGACAATTAGATAGAGTAAATAGAGAGACAAAGATAGCGAGATATAGCCACTTCCTGTTGGAAGTGTTTCTCCTGAGCGATTCTTAATGATCTCATTTACTATGAGCAGTAGTGAGTTAAGTGCTTGCTCAGGTGCCCAAAACTGGCAGCTTGGAGGTGTTAAACATGTATCATATTTACAGCATGTGATATGTATGTAAGCATGTGTACAGTAATTAAATATAAAGGCTATAATCAGTGCAGAGACGTGTGGACATCATTAAGAGCCTTTGCTATGTTTCCACACGGACAGTTAATAGGGTGACACCGGAGAAACTGCACCTCTTCAAGTCAAGTCAGGAAGCTTATATATATAAAATTATAGATATTTTAAAGATTTAAATAATGTTTTGTTTTTATCTGTACGATCAATAAAGACAGTAATTTAAGTTTGTGTCGCCATTATGAGGGAAAAACCCACAAAACGCCACCCAGAGGGTAAATTGTGTAAAACATGGCGGATTTGGTGTTTGATTTGAGACTTGGCGCAGAAATAAAACAAAAGTTTACTGATTAAAAATATTTTTATCTGGAGTTCATTTATTTATTTACATTTTCTATAAAAATGGTGAAACAGAAATGCGCTGAATTGTAGCGTTAATAAAATTTAGTGCCGTTTACAATCATTTTAATTTTGACAGCCAAATATACATAACCAGTATATATATATATATATATATATATATTAGGTAACATTAGGTAACATTTTTATTTTGTTTTGTATTATTATATATATATATATATATAAATAAACATTTTTCTCTAAAAAATGTTTGTCTTTTTTCATTGTGTTTACAGTATGTTTTGCAATATCTGTGTTTGATGTTTAATGTGAATGCCAAACAGAAATTTGTAAAAGAAGTTTGAATGAAACATTTAAAGCTGTAAATTAAAAGAAAAAAATTAAGTTAAACCAACTTAAAAAATTTAGTAAATTTGCTGCAAAGCTTTTTTGAGTTTACTGAACTTCAGGTCTGTAGCTGTCCCTACTTGTTTTTTAAAGTTCACTCAACCCCCTTTTTAACTTTAAACAAACTCATGATGACTAGTTAGATGAACTTACTAAGGAAGGTTAGATGAACTTACTGAGGAAGGTATACCTAACTTAAAGTAGCAGTTTCAATCCACTTTCTACAATGATTTGGCATAACTTTAACCACGGAAGTTGAGTAAACTCAAAATTGCTTTGCAGCAAATTTACTAAATTTTTTAAGTTTATTCAACTTTTTATTTTTTAAAGTGTAGGGTAACATTCTTGGAACCTCTTGGAATGATGTATTATTTAAGGTTCTGATAGAATGTGAATTGGTGATGATTTAATTGATAAACTAACAACCGCAACCTCACACTCCATCTCTCTCGCTCTTTACATTTTCTTTTCTTCTTTAGATCAAATCTGCTGTTTAGACCATCCAAGTGTAATGAGTATGAGGTTCTGGACGACCACCTTGTTCTAGCAAGACATCCATTATAAAAGTAAATAATATAATTTTCAAGGCATTAATGTGTTTAGGTTACAAACTATATGCTATATGCTAACTATATGGAATCAGAAATTGTAGCACAAACCACTGCTTTTGGTAAATGGATATTAAAACTATACTTTTAATGTTTTACAGTAATAATTATTAATTAATGTTATTCATTTAAACTAATTAGACTAGGAAGTACTAGCCACCTAGCTTGGCTAATACTAGCTAACATTGGCAAGCTTTTCTGACCCATCCTAAAATCCATAAAAGATAAACTTTAGCAGAGAAAATACACAATTTGGCTTTTAATTGGAAAATGCTAAAGTAGCTAAGCTAGCAGGTCATTGTGTTTGGCAGCTAGCATTAAAATCATGGTGAAGATGCAGGTCTTGTTTAATTACACTTCAGCCACAGCAGCTACAAAATCTTACCAGTAACAACAGCACTAAACTAAAAAACATTTCCAGCACAGGTTTGAACACAGTTTGCATTGATATTTCTTACAGTACAAATGTAGTTTTATAAACATTTGAATATTAGATTGTGTATTTTTAATAACATTAGTGTTAGAAATGCGTTAGAAAAACCTAATGTGCAGATTAAGACACAGTCCCTTGTTTCTTTTGTAAAATGCTCACATTAAAGCCTTATAAAGGAGCCGAAAGTGAAGAATAAATACGTTTTCACATGACCAGACTAAGTTAAGTTAATATACAGAATTTCCAGACTGTCATTATAATTCAGAAATGTGACATATAACATGAGGAATGTAGAAAATTGTCTGCAAAGTTATTTTCAGAGCATGACTTTAAAAGAGATTATAGTTTCCTTTTTGTTAAACCTCAAGATGCTGATTGGATATTATTTTATTCATCATGTAAATCGGTACTGATAAGATCTGTCTCTCTCTCTCTCTCTCTCTCTCTCTCTCTCTCTCTCTCTCTGTCTGCCTCATCAACCTCTAAACTAGACGTTACTCTACCATCATGTTGAGAAATGAGAATATGATGATGCGTGTTCAGGTCAAAGGTCACACGTTTAGCATCAGGTCAACTGATCAGGGCTTGTAATCTACCAGTTTAGTTATGAAGGTGTGAACTCCAACACGACCTGCTAATACCCTCTTTATTAAATAAACGACTCTGGTATTATATGGAAATGTGCTTTTAATGGGACAAATAATAAAAATCTGAGCAGCAGAACTAAATTGTGTAAAAAGTTGGTGATATAAAAAATTAAACTTATTTTTCTCATGTTAGAATTTTATGTTAGAATCTATGCCCTAAACTAAGAAAATAAAACAACAAAAGATAACAAGTTTTGAATTTGAAATAAAGTACATTTAGGAGCTCTAATGCAGGAGAGAGAGAGAGAGAGAGAGAGAGAGAGAGAGAGAGAGAGAGAGAGAGAGAGAGAGTTAATTAAAACTATTAATTCTATAAATGTATTGCGATATTGCAATGAAAAAGAATGAGCTATAAGTGGAAAACCACATGGAACTCAATCTAACGTCAATATTTTGGCATTTTTTATTTCTAGAGAAGTTTAATTCAGTTTCTTATTATGCAAAAGTGTGATATTATTTAGTGAATTTCGATCAGTGAAATCGAAAGTAAATATATTAAGAAATCGTAGATACTAACCATTTCAGAATTTCTATATTTCTATACTGTGAATTCCATGTATGCACGCATTTCTATATGCTATATATGTGCATGGATGTCAAATTAATCAAAATTATCGCTCTGATCTGCGCAATAAAGCCACTTTGAGCTAAACGGAATAAAAAGAGAAAAGGAGAGAGAGAGAGAGAGAGAGAGAGAGAGAGAGAGAGAGAGAGGGAGAGCGAGAGAGAGAGAGAGAGAGAGAGCAAATTGATATTCTGAGCATAAACAGAGAAGCTGCCGTAAGACATTTATCAAGTGAAGTGCGTGTAGGAGAGACGCAGTGAGGCGCGTGTCCCCTGGACGACCCCAGGAATCTGTCACGCGCAGAAATATACGCTTATTATGCAAATGTGTAATGTGGTGCTATTGATTGCAGCCTGTAGCGGCCCATTACCACTCCCAGCTGGGACTGTGTGTGTGTGTGTGTGTGTGTGTGTGTGTGTGTGTGCGTCACGTCCGATGATTTCGTCCGCTGTTTGGAGTTGAGGATCTGATCATACATCATGGACGAGAAGGACAAATGAAATTAGTCCTAAAGCTGTGAAACACTGAAGACCACCTGCTTTGTACATTTGACCGTTTTCTTGCTTCCACAAACTAAAATTCATCGTCATCTAAACAAACCGAATAAGAATGAGTTTTTTATTCATCTAGTTTTATTTAGTATATTTGACCCTCTTGTTATATAGTTTTTGCGTATTTTTAAGTTTTAATGTGCAGAATCACGATCACGTTTTGACGCTTTTGGGTCTTACGTCATGAGTTGTTTTTTTGTGCGCTGCGCGTGACGTCATTTTTCCAGCGACGATCACTTGCTTCCAGACCACCTGAACAGTGTGAATACATTTCTTGCGTACATGCGTTCTTCACTTCCTTCCTGCAACTTTTCCTAATAAGAAGACTGTTTATATTTTTATCAGTAAGATAAAAATACAGATCAGAGTAAAAAAAAAAAAAAAAACCATAATATATTAAATAAAATATATTAAATATCTAAAATTAAAAATCAAAACCTCTTAAAATGCGAGAGTTTGATAATATCAGCTATATGGTAAAAAAAAATACAAAAAAACAAGTTTTATTGAAAAAAATGTATATAAAATATTGAAAAGATTCCTTTTTATTAGCATGTATGTTCAGTTATAAAGTTAATTTATATAAAAAAAATGTGATAATGCAAATGTTTAAAATAAGTTCAGGAAGACTAACATTTGTACTTTTACTATACAGCAGGTGAAAACATTTTGATTATGAATATTATCATCAGTCTAAGTTTCTGTATGAGGAAAAAGGTTATTAATATCAGCATCACAATTGCAACATAGTATTTTTGCAGTCTAATAAAGGATTCTAATAACCATTTCAGCCAAATATTTTAGCCCATGATTATTACTGAGACATGATTCTAAACTTTCTTGAATTTAAAGAAAATAATTTCTCCATCACGCTAAGAAACTACCTAGCTGTCTAGTTAAATAAAGATATTAAACTAGGCTAATATTTAGCTATCTATATCATTAGCAGACACACGCACACAGATATGATTGTAAATGTTCTTGTGATTTAATGAAAGCTGACTGGTTTCTTCACTATTCTTCCAGGTAAATGTGAGCTTCATTTGCTGGATTTGTAAAATAATTGTGTTATTTTTATCTTCCTCTGTGACGCTAGTCAGCAGGGTTTTTTTTTGTTTTTTTTTTACCTCTAATGATAAAAATAAAGAAAAAAACTTCTTTATTTAGCTTATAAGAAATATAGCGACTTGCACGTCCAGTTAAATGCTAACTGCATTTCATTGTCTCTGCACTTGTACTTTGTATACAATCTAATTTAATCTAATCTTAATCTAATCTAATAAAGCAGTGTGGAGTTACACGGTGCAGGGGGGGTGTTACAGTAACACACTGTAATGTAGATTACAGTAAGAGAAGTTTTAAACGAACAGGAAACTCGTGGACACACAGCACATTAATGATATTAGTGAATCATTTCCAGAACGTGTCTGTGATATAATGAGTGAATTAAAGTTCAAGACTTCTGGTTGTAATTAGAGTGAAGCGATCACACAGGATCACACGGGGTTTCTGACACTAACAATGCTAATTCTGGTGTATAGCATAATGAAGATGGAGATGAGCAACATTACCATTGAGCAAATAAATGAAAACAGAAGAGGACAGAGGAAGAGCAGTGGGAGGAGAGGATTCTGAATGATTCTTCTGGAGTCAACATTCAGCACATGAATATTAATTCTCTCAATTTTCCCCTCAAGGCTCCTCTCAAGGTTTCTTTTCTTATACCATCTCAGGGAGTTTTTCCTTGTCATAATCTTATATTCACTGACATACAAATTCACATTTTATAACCTCTTTTAGTGAAGCTGCTTTTAATAATCCATGATTAAAAGTGAACTGAATTTGATTTTATTGAATCTTATTATAAAGTGTGTGTTTTGTATTGTTTTGAATATTCTTCCTCTTCCTGTTCTTCTTATTATTATTACTTTACAG
The DNA here is from genome assembly GCA_024362625.1 of Silurus asotus. Taxonomy (NCBI): domain Eukaryota; kingdom Metazoa; phylum Chordata; class Actinopteri; order Siluriformes; family Siluridae; genus Silurus; species Silurus asotus. The sequence goes on from MU551721.1 coordinate 185,376, forward strand.
TATCTTTGTGTTTAACGTCTGTAAGTTTTCCCCCTGCAGGTTTGAGTGACCGGATGAATGGAAGTGATGGATGACGCCTTTCCTGTAAAATAATAAATAAATAAATAAATACATCAGCGGAAAATTTATTGAACATGCGGCACTTTTGATACGAAAACACTTAAGGATATTACACACACACACACACACACACACACACACACACACACACACACACACACACACACACACACACACACACATCCTTGAGTTAATTCATCTTATATCTAACAAGGCAGGAACATTTATTACGTTTAAAGCACAAAGCAATCCATCATCCCTCTCGGCATGCACACGCTCGCAGGTTTTATCCTTTTTTCTTATAGTGATGTATTTTAAAATATCTATATTGTTTTAATGTACTCTTTAAATCTATTTCCAATATTTGTAAAATATACATTTATACATTTTTATCTTATAAATCTATATTTATTTAATTATGAAATGTACAATTGTATTAAAAAAAAACATTAAAATGCGTTTTAAATGTAAAATGTAAAAACATTGCTTGTGATTTGCCAACTTCTTTAGTTTTTTTCGAGAACTCGTCAGAGTTACTCTTTTATTCGGTTTATTCCAATAATATTGTTTTTGTTCTCGCTTACGTTATAGCAGCTGTAAACACTCGTTCCATCTCCAGCTATCTCCATTCTTCCTTTTTGTGTTAATAAAACAAAAAAAACAAAAAAACAAAAAAACACGGTTTGTGGAGAAACTGCAAAGAACTCTGTCCGGACGAAGTTACAGCTTTACCTCTGACTGTTATAAAGCACTGACACTGGAGACTCCTTCCCTACACGTGACAGAAACACAAATCTCCTTACAGATCAACAGTCGCACACATTTTACTCCCCAGCGCAGAGCAAACTGTACATGTTCCTGCCAACCTGCGACTGCTATAGAAACAGCAACGTATCAGAACATGGACCAGCACTACTGCCAGAACTGCTGTTACAGAAACCTAATCAACACCCTCTGACCAATCACGATCCAGAACTCAGCAGCGCTGGGAGTTGTAACGTTACCATCTTTAAGAGAGTGAAATAGAGAGAGGGGTAAGTAAACAGAGGGATGATAATAAAGGGACGATAGATAGAGAGAGGGATGGTAGAAAGAGAGATAGTAGCAAAAGATAGAGGAAAGATAAATGATATTACCCATCCTCCTTGCATCCCTCACTGTATCTTTCTATAAATGTCTCTACTTCTTCTTCTTTTTCTTTCGGCTGCTCCCATTACCCCACTGTCCTCTACATCTGTCTCTTTCACCCCAACTACCTGCATGTCTTCCCTCACCACATCCATAAACCTCCTCCTTGGTCTTCCTCTTTTCCTACTTCCTGGTGGCTCCATAATGAGTATTCTCCTACTGATATACCCCATGTCCCTCCTCTGCACATTTCATAACCATCTCAATCTCACCTTCCTCACCTTGTCTCCAAAACATGTGCTGTCCCTCTAATAAACTCATTTCTAATCCTGTCCATCGTCGTCACTCCCAACTAACATCTCAACATCTTCAGCTCTGCTACCTCCAGCTCCACCTCCTGTCTTTTACTCAATGTCACTGTCTCTAATCCATACAACATCTCAGGTCTCACCACAGTCCTATAAACTTTTCCTTTCACTCTCACAGATACTCTTCTATTACAAATTACTCCTGCTATCACTCTTCTCCACCCACTCCACCCTGCCTGCACACTTTTCTTTACTTCTCTAACACACTCTCCATTACTATACACCGTTCGACCCCAGGTACCTGAACTCCACCTTCTCCACCTCTTTTTTCTGCAACCGCACCACTCCACTGCCCTCCCTCTCATTCACACTCATGATCTTCTCCACCTGCTCACTACTCTCGCCACAAATCAAAATATCATCCTCAAACATCATAGTCCACGGAGACTCCTGTCTGACCTCATCATTCAACCTGTCCATCACCACTGCAAACAGGAAAGGGCTCAGAGACGATCCTTGATGCAGTCCAACCTCCACCTTGAACCAGTCTGTCGTTTCTACTGCACACTTCACTGCCATCACACTGTCCTCATACATGTCCTGCACCACCCTCACATACTTCTTTGACACACCAGACTTCCTCATACAATACCACAACTCCTCTCTCCACCCTGTTGTACAATTTCTCTAAATCCACAAACACACAATGCAGCTCCTTCTGACCTTCTTTATACTTTTCCATCAACATCCTCAAAGCAAATAATGCGTCTGTGGTGCTGTTCTCCCTTGGCATGAAACCATACTGTTGCTCACAGTTGGTCACCTCTTCTTTCAGCCTGGCTTCTGCTACTCTTTCCCATAACTTCATGGTGTGACTGATCAACTTTATTCCCCTGTAGTTACTGTAGGTCTGCACATCTCCCTATCACTGTCTCAACTATCTCTCTCTTTAACTTTTCTCTCTTTATCATCCCTCTCTCTATAATCTCTTTCTATCATCCCTTTCTCTATCATCACTCTCTTTACCATCCATCTCTTCACTATCCCTCTCTCTCTATCATAACTTTCTTTATCAACCATCTGTTTACCATCCCTCTCTCTACAATGCCTCTCTTTTCCATTCTATTTACAATCATCCCTCTCTCCATCATCTCTATATCACTGTCTTTATGATAGCTCTTTCTACTATCCCTCTCTTCATCATACATCTCCATATCCCTCTATCTTTCTCTCTCTATCCCTCTATCTTTCTCTATATCACCCCCCTCTCTCTATCTCTCTCTTCCATTCTTTTCTCTATCATCAAGATTTATCAATACGTTCTATCTTTCTCATTTTTCTTTCTCACTATCATCCTTCTTTAAATTATTACTATCATTTCATCCTCTTATCTTTTTCCAACAGTTAGGTTCCTCCTTGCTGATTTTTTATTTACTGCTTTTGTTGTTATATATTCCTTTACTTTATTATTTTTTTTCCTCTGTATATTTTTTCATTGCTTTATTTTCTCCTCCTTCTATCTTTCATTGTTTTTTTCATTCAATTTTTTTCTCTTTTTTCTTCATTTACAATCTTGAAAAATGAACTTGTACTAATGTCCTCTCTCTCTCTCTCTCTCTCTCTCTCTCTCTTCTGGATTTTTAGCATCTTCTCATTCTCCCCTGACAATCTCTATCTCTGACATTCGTTTTTTTTCCTTCTACACCTCTTACACCATCCATTTACTTCTTCTTTTTTCCATCTTTTTTTTCTCTCACTTCCATTTACTTTTTCCCAATGCCTATTACAGTTTCAGCCATTTCTCCATGTCTTCCCTTTGCTTTTATTTTTCCATTCTCACTCCTTCCTTTTCTCATCTCTTATTCACTTATTTCCACTTCTCTCTCTCCCTCTCTCTCTCTCCCCAAATCAACCACATTTCTCTCACCTCTGCCTGTTTCTCTCATTCATCCCTTTCTTTCCATCTCTCTCTCTTTCTCTCTCTCTCTCTCTCTCTCTCTCACTTTTTCCCTCTCCATCCGGCTCCATTCATCTCGCTTTTCTCTCTAATTCTGCTTTAATAACCCGGAGCCTTCATTTATCACAGTATTGAAGAGCGTCAGGTCATCTGGAGGTCACCATCTCTCTCTCTCTCACACACACACACACACACACACACACACACACACACACACACACACACACACACACACACACAAAGCATAAAAGAAGATTGCAAAAGAAATCGAAATATTTAGAAACAACTCACGAATGAAGTTTATTGCTGATCAGATCAACATGAATGACATTCTCTTTCTCTCTCTTTCTTTCTCTCTCTCTCTCACACACACACACACACACACACACACACACACACAGAGAATGAAAGACAAACAATTAGACATGCACACACACTCAGACACACACACACTCAGACACCCTAAGCACTCAGACACACACAGTATGAAACACACACACCCAGACACACACCCAGACATACACACACACACACAGTAAAACACACGTAGAAACACAGATACACAAACACACACACAGCATAAAACACAGTCAGACACACACTGTGTGAAACACACATAGAAACACAGATACACACACACAGATACACACACACACACACACACACACACACACACACACACACACACACACACAGCTTGAAGGCAAAACAACTGTGTTTTACGCTTTGAAATGTTTCTTAACGCAATGTTTTTTTATTTTCATTTTAATTCTCCATAAATGTATTCTATTTATATTTTAGTGAATGAACTGATTTATTAAACCCCCAGGGAATGTTAAAATCATTTTAGCTTTACTGTGACTTTAAAACAGAGCTACAAACAAGATCAACCTTTTTATTTATTTATATTACATTTGTATTATTAGTTTTGTTTCTGCACATCGTGTGAGCGAGTTGTGAACAATTTTGTTCAAAAAGTCTCAGTGACTGAAAAGTGAAATAAATAAATACAATAAAAATATCCAATAGAAAAAAATAAGAAATATAGAATTATTACAGAATCAACCAGAAATTTCTGAATAGTTTTTAATGTTTGACCATGCGAGTAAAACCGTTTACACGATTATCATTATTACACAATTCACAGATTAATATTTACATTTAATTTGATCAAATGTCCCATAATGCTCCTGGTGATCACATGACAAGCCGTGACACATGGAAACCCCGCCCACTTTTTTAAAACGTCGAATATTTTAAAATGATATAAAAGTTTACACTCGCAGTGTTTATTATTTATAGTTACACACTCAAGTGATAAATTCAGCACCTAAAAGAAAATGTACGTCTTTTTATACACCTCTTTCTCCTTTACAACTTTCTGTATTTCTTTTCCTCTTCATCATTCCTTTCTTTCTATTGTGAATATTTCTTTCTTTCGTTCATTACTTCATTCTGCACAATTTTTCTTTATTTATTTACTCTTCTTTCTTATTACAGCTTTCTGTTTGGTATCTCTTTCTTTCATTTTTTATAACTTTTTATTTGAATTTTTAGTTTTTCTTTTTTATAGATTTTCTTTATTTTTTTCATCCTTCCTTCCTTCCCAGGATCTGAGAGAGTCTGATGCTGAACGAAGCTGGACGCTGGGGTTTGAATCTTAGTGAGTCTGATGCTGTAGTCCTTCTGTGCTTGTTAGCTCTTTTATCCAAGGAGGGAGTATCAGACCCCGGTCGTGCCTCGTCTGATTAACTGTACTGTAAAGTATGCAGTGAGTGTAGTGTAACTTTATATAAAACAATATATACAAATAAAAACATTCTATCGGTAAACAGTCACTTGAGGAGTAAATCCAACACCCCTATCTGCTCCAACTTGGTTCGAGCCACAGAAGCCCAACCTTTGTTAGCCAGTGGGTTCCGGGGTGAAGGGTGCATGATACCCTCCACCTTCACCTCCACTCCGGCTTCAGCGAGGGCACGTCGAGCTCGCTGCTCTGCCACCTTGCCCACTCCGATTACCATGGAAACACCGAGAGCACGTACCACCTGGCACAGCGCAGCGTCGCAGTGAAGCAGCAGGGCCTCCCGGTCCTCAGCAGCCATCTCGGGCGGGGTCACGTTCCTCCCCGTCTCGGTCATAAACATCAGAGGGCACAGGTTATGGACAAAACAGTGACGGAAAAAGTGTTGCGGTTCTCCACAGACCTGCTGGAAAAAACTCCAGAACCGTGCGCCGCTCACTTCGCTCTGAGAGCAGAGAAAGCCTCTGATTGGACGTTTCGGATGCTCGTTAGGAGGATGACCCACCTCACCGCAGATCTTCAGCCAATCGCGGGTGGCCTTTACCTCACCAAACGGAACCTAAATAATAAAATTAAAAGGAAAAGAATTGTAGAAATGGATATTAATATTATTACAATAAGTGACTGAGGATGATTAATGTCCTACAACAGCACAATCTCACTTCTGTCCTAATAACTTCAGATTACAGCTTTACATCCACAACATCTAACTCGGGAGACTCTGGAGAGAAATCAACATCTTTATACAGACAAGACTATTTTGTTAGAAAGTAACTTTTTGTTAAATAAAACATTCTTGGTTATAATAAATGTTAATAGGACATTAGTAGATGTTAGTAGAAGGTAAAGAGTTGGGTGTACTCCGGTCTGTGCCATGCCGAACGGTCCCGGGTTCATCCCCAGGAAAAGGACGCTCTGTCTCCCGTGGCAGTATTTCTCAGCATAGAGACGGTGTGTGTCCCACGCGTACTCCAGCGGGTTCGCAGACGGGCACTGAGTTCCAGCTCGGCCTGGAGAAACCGAGCTGCCACTGGGGAACAGTTCGGGAAAAATTCATCAGAGTTTAAGATGATTTTCTCTGATTGCTGTTCCTCCACCTGAGTTTGGTCTCCAGTCTCCTTCCTGCTGCCAATTACAAACAAACACACAAACAGATTTCATCCTTTTAGTTATTTTAAAATGTTAATACAAATAAATAATTCTTATAACTAAAGAATAATTTTGCTACAAAACAGTAACATTTCTAATAATTAACACCAAAAATAATCGTTCATTGAAGTTTCTTTGATAATTTTCTTTATATGTTTAAATTAGTCTGAAGATTGTTTATTTTTTAGAAGTAGTTCAACACAGTTTATGTTCTATATGATCCTTCTCAGCTAGAACCTGGATGGTGTTTTAGTACGGACATGTGAATTTAAAACCCATACAGCAGAAAAGATCTACAGTAGAAAGATTCGCAGTAGAAAAGTTTGTAGTTGCTGTTTTGCAAACATTTTAAACTGCCACCAACTGCTACAATACAGAAGTCTATATGTTTATTAGAACCCTCTTTGTTTATATTTCTCTCATTTTTGCAAATTGTACTGGATAACTTATTATATAGAATGTATACTGATTGGTGCTTTTTTGTGTATCTGTCCTGTACTGTCTTATTTTTCTCTTGTATTTTGTCTTACACTGTTTGGACTCAGTTGCATGTGATGCCTTTTAGTAGCTTGGACACCAAATGACAATAAAAGCTTCTTGCATTGACTTGAGTATGAAGTGTACAGTAGGAAACTTTACAGTATAAAGGGTTATAATAGAAGAATGTCCAGTAGAAAAGTTAATAATAAAAAGTTTTACGCAAAAAAAAAATAGAAAGTTTAAAGGGGTTACAATTGAAAAGTTTATAGTAGAAAAGTTAATAGTAAAACATTTTACAGTAAGTTTATTTACAGTAGGTAGGTTTACAGTAGAAAAGTTTGCAGTAGAAAGGTTTAAAGTCTAAAAATTCACAGTAGAAAAGTTTACAGTGGGTTAATTTACAGTATAAAGTTTAGTGATGGAAATGATGTGTAATTGTTGTGAATGGATTTAAAGCCCCGCCCAAAACACCTACACGCCATTCCATCACTGCAGACTAAATAGTGATTGGTCTGTTTGTATTGATGACATATATTTGTGGCTTTTTATTTGTTTGTTTTTACAGAAAACGTTTAAAAGCAGATGATACAAAAACCATGTTTTTTTCTATGATACATAAAGCATGATATAAAGACAGAAAAATTAGTTTTATTGATAATAATTAAAGTAAGAGGTGTGTGTTATAAACAGTTGAAAGGATGTAATATTTATATTTCAGGTGCAGTGACAGTGTAAGGTATGTAATGTTATATTAAATATATAAAATACTGAAATTGAACCAGATTCCGTGACGTCATGGTCACGTGACTCTCGAGTTCCTCTATACACTTTGTGTGTTGTACTGTATATATACACAACACGTTTGGGATTTTGCCACAAACTGGTGCAGAAAAAAATATTTCAATGTGCAAAGCATTAAAAATCTCACTATAGTTTATGTGGAAATGTTTAACTTCATAATTCTCCTAAAATTCGCTGTGCTGCAGATAACAAAAAAACCGCAGCGCTTCCGGTCTGAACACGTTTATCAGACATATAAAATACAATCTAGCGAAATGAAAAGAAATAAAAAGTTTATGCTCGTTTGTCCGTTTATATATTTAGCTATTTTAATCAACTAATACACAAAATAATCTGGTTTTACCTCGGAGGATCACTGTGTCCTAGCATTCTCCACTAGCGTTCCGGCAACAAAAGGACGATGAAGCCGTGGTGCATTCTGGGATGTGTAGTTTACACAAACCGACTGGCGTCTCCAAACACGTTTAACGCAGATTTTTAAGTCGACTGATTTAATTAAGACTTAATTTTAGAGAGAACTCTGTAAGGTATTTCACACCAAAGGTCCATTATTTCACAAGTAGAAGCTCTTTATGTGCCTAGCATGAACAAGAGAATACTTCTGACTAGCACATAGATAATGCTGTGTGAACACAAACCCACAACTGATCATCACATCTTCTACACATCACTAACATTAAAATGTATTCAGGAGAAAAGATGTAAAAACTAAGACTATGTATACAACATCTTCCTGAATTTATCACTTAAAAACTTCTAATGTCCTTATCACTGAATATCATTGAATATTTATAATTAAATATTTAATAATACTAGTTACTATTCAATTTAACAAGTTATTAGCTAACATCTAATTAGTCACCATCATACACAGTTAAAAGCTAATACCCCGATGTTATCATCTAACAGGTAACTAGTTTTAGTTAAAATATCTAGCATTAGCTAACATGTGCAGTTATTGGTTAACATACCAAAATACTAATAATACCCCTAATTATCATCTAATACCACTAGTTAATATCACTAATATTAGATAACATACATAGTTATTAGCTAATTAACCTAGCCTTTAGCTAACATTAGAAATATTAGCTAATACCCCAATTATTATACAATAATCCTAGTTATTATAGATGTCTAGCTAATACATTTACATTAGTCTTTCTCTCTCTCTTACACACACACATTTACACTTCTCTTTAATTGTATCTATTTATAAGTGTTATTAGTGAAGTGCTAAAGAGCAGAAGTCTAAGAGCTAGCACACAATAAACAGTGAAAAATAAACACCAGGTTCTGGCAGGTTCACCAACCCGTGAACCTGCCAGAAGCTTCAAGGAATTAATTCAAGTGCTAGTTGATGTTAGCATGCTAATCCAGCCAACAATGTTTGTTAACTCAAGCCGAGAAGCATTGCAGCAGATAAAAACTCTCCCAATCAGCAGCCATGTTTGTTCTGTCTGTCCCGTGGGTTCTGTGGTGCACAATGGAAGCATGAAGGTAGCTTTGATGAGGAATGCCAAGTCCAATGAAATAAAAAATGTGTTGTGGAATAAACCCTCCTCCTGCTTCTTCTCCTTGTGTCTTTTATTTGACCTTGATGCTGCTTCCACACGTGACCTGTTCCTGTCCGGTTTTCTCCACAGGAAAGGTCGACCTTTAGCACAGGTTTTTACCCCAGGACAAAGCCCCACACTTTACATGACCTCCGGCTTCTTCTTTCAGCTTCATGGTCTCACTTTCACCAGAAAACCACTGCACAAGACCCAACCAGATCAGAAGATTCCATCGTCCACTACACCACTGCAGGAGCTGATCAAACTCATCAACACCCAATATTTACCATGATTTACACCCTGACTGTGTTTTGGACCCATTTTACATGTGTGTGTGTGTGTGTGTGTGTGTGTGTGTGTGTGTGTGTGTGTGTGTGTGTGTGTGTGTGTGTGTCCACATTCCTGCCCTGTTATTCTGGGGAGAATAAAGAGAGAGAGAGAGAGAGAGAGAGAGAGAGAGAGAGAGAGAGAGAGAGAGAGAGAGAGAGAGAGAGAGAATAAAAGAGAAAAGTGAGATATTCTCTGCAGTGCCACATTCAAGGAGATCCCTATCTCTCTTCACCGTCTGCTTCTGTTGCCATGGCAATGACAGACAAAAAAAAAAAAAGAAAAAGGTGTCTAGCACAAATGCAAGAAGTCTCTAGGCTTGACCTCCATCTGAACCAGCCTGAGGTCAAAGGTCACAGTCCTACAGTGACACTGAGCAATGAAAGGAAAAAAAAGAGAGAGAGAGAGAGAGCGAGAGAGAGTGAGGGAGATTGAGAGTGAAAGAGACAGAGAGATGTATGAGGATAAAGAAGGGAAGAGGAGAAAAATGTAAAAGTAAAGATGGAACAGGGAAATTATGGGATGTGTATATTTTAAGATGATGTTATTGCGTTTTAAGATGATGCTATTTGGTTTTATACTCAATTCCGATTGGCTGACAGGTTTTCATTCTCGGACTCCTCTAATGCACAGCTATGGTGAAGGTCCTGATGCTGGGTAACCATGGCAACAGGCAGAACTCACAGGTTCATTAACTACAGTGGCAGACCGCCAGGGCCAGCAAGGCTTCAGAATCACTCATTTTATAGCTGTTCTCTCGGGAGCTCTGCTTCCAGTAGTGTATGTTTGTGTTAGAGTTTCTATAAAATTATTTTTCAGCAATCACATGTTGCCAGGGTCAAAATCCACCTTCAGACCTTTAAAAGCAGCACAGGGGGTGGCTGTAGCAGGAACTACATTTAACTCAAGGTTGTTATTTTAATCAAAGATTTTGCGTTAGCCCTCAAGCAAGCAAACGATAACGTCTGCATTTTTTCCATCTTCTGATTGGATGGTCAGAGTGCACACTAGTCGGAGTTCAACCCGCATCTGTAGCAAACTGCACAAGTTCAAATGTGTGGATTTAATACCTTTTTTTTATTTCACAACAGCTGCCAAAAGAGAAGAAATTGATTTAGTCGCAGAAACACTTTCAAGCACATTTACAAGATGGACTTTTCAAGAAAAGCTAGACATCGTGAGGAAACCTCACCAAAACACTTTAACACAGTTGTTAAGCTTTTTTATGACCTATTTATACTTGTGTTTTCTTTCCTGTATAATTTGCACAAAAACACACAATTTGCATTAATTTCAAAATCCCAGGAAAACCGTGATGCACGAAAATAAATCACAGAAACGCAGGAAACCCCAGGGTGATGTGATGAAGGGAATATCGATGCTTCTGCTGGGGATGATGTTTGAGGGAGGTGCAGTTGTGGCTCCAGTGAAAGGAGACGTGTTGAATTGTGCTCATTGGGTTTCTTGCTTTAGTGATGACGTTCATTCTCAGTGTATGAGATCCTGTGTGTGATGCAGCTCTGATCTACTGCACTTCTCTATAATACTGGTGGTTTCTATAACCGTAGCATCATAATGATGGATTAAGTGGTGGATTGGTTCAGGCAGGACACCACTGAAGGTCTAGGAGTAAAATACACGACCTGCAAATGATTAATTATTACACCGATGAATGACAAACAGCAAATTGAAGAGCGTGAACGATTGAATAACATCTATTTATTGATGTGGGCGGGTTTTCGGGAAAAACAGTAACAGAAAATAATAAATGAGAGCATATTAATATGATCTGAGGACATGAAACATGCGAAGCCTGTCCTGGTCTGTACGGCTATGACAAAACAAAAATAACTATAAACAGGTTTGATCATTAAAATGATGCTGGGAAACATTTTTGAAGTAAATACGGTAATAGATTCAGCCAGTGGTGGCCCCCCCAGTTGTACCTTTAGATGGCTAGCAAAAATCTCTTTATCTAATTGTAAACAGCTAGCATTCATTACCTGTGCTACATTTACCTTTAAATAAGCTAAATATCCCAATTCATGTGATAATGTTAGCACGTTAGCGAAACACTTCTGCTGTATATCTAATGAGTAGTAACTTTCCATAGTGACCTTCACAGTGGTAGCTTACCTAGCTAGCATTAATATTAGATTAGCAATTACATGATGTAACTTTAGCTAGCAGTCAGTGATATCCTGTGGTAGCTTTAGATATCTATTAGTAGCATCCTATAGCTAGCTAAAAAATTCTAGAGAAAGAGAAGAAAAGATGTTTACGATCTTGTGAACTTCAGGTCACCTTTCAAGTGATCCCTGACACCTCAGAAGGTTCACTGCAGAACTCATGGCTGTTGTTCTTTTTTTTTCCTTCGATTGAATTTATGGATTTTAATTAGGAAATGTGAGACAGTGGAAATTTCTCAAGACCAGGAACATGAAGTTCATGCTGGTCTTCCTGAAAAGAATTTTCAAGTTTCAAGTTTCTCTGTAAAAATAAACCATCAATGACACAAATGCATTAAAGACCTTTGGGAAAAAACAAATAGCTTCCATGTGGAAGATTGTTGCATGATGGCTATGATTTCAACTCGAGGTTATTTATTACTGGCTAGCAAACACCAAGGAATTTTTTTTCCTCAGCAAATCTCATTACCGTCAGAGGTTCTATCTCTGATTAACCACCACAAAGGAAATGATTAGTGTCCAGATAAAATTACTACTGAGTCCCTGGTAATTAGGTAAAGATTTTGCAGGAGGTTTTTTGTAGCTCGCTAAAGTGACCAAACGAGGTTGCTGTTAGCTAGCTGGATAAAGTTACGCTGTAGCAGCTATCAACACTCGTTTACTCATTTGTCGCTCTTTTTTAATTTACAGAGGAACCGCAAAGAAACGTAAACTTTACTGCAGAGCTTCACTTCAGACACTGAAGATTCATTCCATCAAATCTCTCTACAGAAACCTTCACCACACCAGCAGTTACAGACACGGCTCATGGTTAAATAAAGAACTCTAGTTAAAACTTTTCCATCCAGATGAATGAGTAGTTACCATAGAAATGACAAATTATCAGAACAAGTGTGTGTGTGTGTATGTGTGTGTGTTATGTAAGGTTACTGCTAGCTAACTAATGAGACGCCTGTCTGGGACTATAACAGTTCTGCTGACTGAGTGGGCGGGGCTTATTATTAATCAGTCTAGGGTTATTCAATCACACAAGTACTCTGAGGTTTTACATAAATAAATAAAAAGTGTTAAATATTCTACTATATAAGAATGATTCTGTTTAAAAAAAAAAATGAAATGATTTGTATTACAATATAAACATTATGAATAAATTATAAACTATTTTTAGTTAATTTGTAAGAGTAATAGAGGAGTGTGTTTATATTTAATTTTTTTGAGTATTTAGGTTAAAGGGATTATTTCCGCTACAGAACCACGAGAACCCTGAACATTAAGCCGTAGTCAGGACGGAAAACAAATCAATTGCGCCTCCTGGTGGTCTTCAGCAGAGCAACACTCTCAATCCGGGAGAAAACACGAACATCATGCTGCAACCGACCTGAACTTTCACGAAGATCCACTTCCTGTGTCACAATGAAGTCAAATGTAAATAAAATGTAAAATAAAACTGCTTTTTTAATTGCTGTGGTGACTGTACCTAATGAAGAGCTTTGATTCTGACATTTGTTTATAAAGATATATACTAAAAATAATACAAATAATAATAAATGTAATTATTTAGCGGTATTTTTGTATAAAATAGCAATGTGTTAGATAATATGTTATAGTATGAAATAAATATTTAATTCACTGCTAGTTTATATAAGACGTTTATACACACATACACACACACACACACACACACACACACTTGTAATAAACATAATTTAAAGCAATATTATATAACAAATCAACAGCAACAATAACAAGTTGTTGTTAATTTGTATAAATAACGTTTATGACACTTTTACTAAAAGATCAGAAGAAAATTCGAGTTAACACAGAGGCCAGAAAACCACAGTTCAAATACTACATGGTCAAAACACACACACACACACACACACACACACACACACACACACACACACACACACACACACACACACACACATTATCAAACATATTCAGCAATAAATAAATTGAAAATCTAAAACCAAATTATCAAACATATTCAGCAATAAATAAATTGAAAATCTAAATGCCAGTCGATGCATGATCTTCACTCGCACGCACACACACACACACACACACACACACACACACACACACACGTACTTGCCTCGGGCCTGAGTTTATGGTCGTCTGTTCACACAGCCGTTGTGTTCAGGCATCTGAGGAATGAGGAGCGGCTGAAGAACCGAAGTGCATTAAACACACACCCGCTCACACAGTCACCCGGTTTTACTGTCCTTATAAAGACCTTCTATTTACATCATTATTAATACAACACTTTACCTAAAACCAACTAATGTTGGATTAACAGAGAAGTTTAAGACTTTTTAAAATAATGCAGAGTCAAAACACACATTTCATTTGTTGAATTTTGGATTTGGGAATAATTTTAATAGAATGAATAAACGGGTATAAATTAGAGGTGTAGAATAATAAACTCTGATCCTGTGTTTATTAATAACTAACTCTCTTTCTCTCGTTCCCTCTCTCTTTACTCGTCTTCTCTCCTCAGCTTTATTCACAATTCTATTTCTTAAAATAAGAACAGATTTAAAATTGGTGCACTCACATGAACTTCAGTTCCAGTGAATGCGGTTTTATTCTTCAGAGTGTGAACAAAACACTGGACGGAACTGAACTTCTTTCACCCTTTTATTTTCGTTTAGGATTTTTTTTCTTTACATTTTTTATGCGGATTTTCCCCCCCGAGACCTTCAGCTGTTCCACAAGGTCACTTGTCGAATCGAATCGGATTATTTTATGATTTTATTGTTACTTCTCGACAGCATTCGTAGCATTATTTTGCATCTCTGAACTTCACTTAAATGTTTGATCAAACACACTAATAATAATGAAACAGGGCCAAAACCCACAGCAGTGACTTTCAGCACAGAACCAGCCTGAGATGTGACTCCAGAATCATCATTTAGAGAGAATCATTGCTTTTTCTCCTACTGCCATGGAATGTGTAAAAGCAGTTACACAACGCAGTGTGTTATTTCATGGCGTTGTTGTGTAATGTTGTGTATTTCCCCTGGGTGGGTTTCTATTTCTGACTCTCAGAAATCGAGCCAGCAGAGAAACACAGCACCACATGGAAAAACCAAAGAAGAAGAACTTAGCCTCGTTTCTGCTCCATCGCCAACCTGAAGAATTTCTCATCTGATCCAACCGACAGCGAGGGATGAAGGGATTGAAGGAGGCCTGGATGGACATGTGGATGGAAAAAGGGAGGGACTGCTTTGTTAGGACACAAAACCTCTGATGATCCCTGGCTGGATGAAAGAAATGAAAAGAAAATCAAACAAGGGTGTGAGGAGTAAATGAGAAGGGGTCCAAGCACTGTTCTGGTGGTCTGAAATTAAACCTGGAGGATACCCAAGATAGACATGTTCATGAAGCTGAGCACAAATCGCTCAGACTGAGAAACAAAGAGACGTGGACGAGTCTGGGGGCATGGCCAGGTGCACGACAGGGGGGTTTGGAGGTTCTTTTAATTCATCAGGCTGTGATGAATCAGATCAATAAAACAGCAACTATTTTAGACGTATTTTAGGTGAAGGGATGAAACGCTGGTTGATGAAAATGTAAATAAATATGAACTGATAAACAGATATACAGGTTATTTTCTCTAAAGTGTTAGAAATGTTAGACCCGAAGCTTGAATGTGCAGTATTTTTGTAACCTTCTCCTGATCTGTGCCTTGCCCTGATCCTGTCTCTGAGCTCCACCACCAGTTCCTCACGGCTTGGTTTTGGATGTCTTGACAGCTGTAACGTCTTCTATACAGAGGTTTGTGCCTTTCCAAAGTATGTCCTATCAGTTTAATTTAGCACAGCTGGACTCTAATCAAGGTGTAGAAACCTTAAACCCCAGCAACTATCAAGAGAATTGGAAGGAACCTTGAAGAGTGTGAAAACTTGTAGATGTGATATTTCAGTTATTTTTTACTAAAAATAGATAAATAAATGACAGACATTTCTGGATGTATAGAACTTCCTTTAATAAAACCAGAGCTCCAATAATGTTTCTAAGGTTTTTATCTACTTCCTGAACAACCATTTAGTCACTATTTGCTCTTATATTAAGCTCCACTCTTCAGGGAAGATGTTCCACTAAGTCCTTTTGGAGAAGTCAAGTGGTGATGTAGGTGAGAAGGTGAGGAGCCCTGGGGTGCAGTCAGCATTCAAAATCATCCTAAAGGTTTTCAATAGGGTTGGTGCTCTACAGCAGAAGATCTTCCACCAAATCCATGTAGACCTTCATGGAGCTGGCTTTGTGCACAGGGGCGTCATCATGCTGGAACTGGTTTGGGTCTCCTAGTTCAAGCGAAAGGAAAATTGTAATGCTACTGCATCCAAAGACGTCCGACACAATTGTGACAGTGCAACAGTTTGAGGAAGATCCAAATTTGGCTGGAAAAGTCAGGTGTCCCAATACTTCAAAACCCACACAACACACACTACTTCTGAGCTGGAACAGAAATTCATCCGTATATAAACCTACACACTGGATGGAGACAATTTCCTGCGTATTCACGCCTTTTTATTTCCTCCTCATCTCTTCTCCACTCCAGTCTGATCTTCATCAATCACTGGTTAGTTCACATACAGAAATGTACAGAATCTCCAGTTCAACCTGAATTAACCATAAACTCTGTTTCATTTCACTCGAGCAGCTTCATCTCCTGAACTCTATGTGAAGGAACGTTAATTCTAAACAAGAAGCTCCAACTTCCTCCTCAGTCACAGCCGACAGGTTCGCATGGATTTTAGATAAAAACCGCATTAGCTTCAGTTTTATGGAGCTCACAATTCTTCAGAAGCTCAGACAAATAAAACCAAGGATTTAAATAGAAGTTAAGAACGAATGAGCAGAAAACATTTCTCACCATGGTTCAGATCTGAGACATCTGTTGCCTGAGACCCAGCATGAGGCAAAAAAACCCTTTCATGGGTTAAAAATTTAATACAAACCTACTGTTCAAATATGAATAATATAATATATATAATAATATATTTCTATATATAATTTAATATATAATAATATAATAATAATAATAAAATATTTTAATATATAATAATTATATTAATAATAATATAATATATAAAATGAATAATATAATAATGTAATATATAATAATTAGTAAATAATAATTCGGGTTTATTATCATTTTTAAATGTATGTTGGATGTAGTGCAGAGGAAAGAGATCAAAAAGAGTTTTGCTTGTAAATTTTATTATAAAATGTATAAAAATCATAATTTAGAGTAATAAAAAGGTAAAAACTTCATCCAGCAGCAGACATTTGGTCCTGAACCTGAAACACCCTGAGAGGAAAAAGAAATCCAATCAGATTGAGTTTATTGAATCAATAAATATCCAACAGTCAATAAATATCTAATGTGAGTTCCAGGGAACGGATTATAAAAAAAAAAATTAATTAAAGCTAAAATGAAGCTTCTCAATGGGTTATTTGTAGCATTTCTACTATTAAAAAACCCCCTGAAAGATTTAATATCAAATGGGAACCAAAAGGTTCTCTACACTTTAACAAGGTTCTCTAAAATCTTCAGTCTTTGTTGTGTTGTAGGTCCTGCCCAATAATCTGCACAGAACATCTCTGTAGACACAAATATGTTAGAATTGCCTTTTTTAAAATTTTTTTTTATGTTTTTGATATCTTTCACTAATTATTAGCCACCACTAGATCTTTATTTAATCGATGGTCCAGGTGTGAGGTGTTACAGGATGTTGGTGCACGATTGTGAAGGTGAAGAACAGCCTGATGGTGTAATGCTTCAGTCATGGATCATCACTTTATTCCGCGGTCACTTCCAGCATTTACGTGTTAAAGCAAAACAAGGCTTCATGACGCTCTGCTCTTCTTCTCAAAATCCATGCAGCTTTTAAAAAAGTAAAAAAACAAATATATACATACAGAAAATAAGGACCAACCTTCTAAGAGAGAACATCTCCAGCTTTCTGCAGTAAAGGACCCTCCACACAGAAGAAAGGAATCCATACTCTGGTTCTGTCATCTGTTAAAGAAGAAACACATGCATCAGGAGAAAAACCCAAACACAAGAGAAGTTGGTGTTGAGGTCTGGAGTCTCATGCACCACCAGTGACACATCACACATCTGCTTTAGTTTTCTTTGGACCAATAGATTTTTTTTTTTTAAACAAACTAAATAAATAGATGAATGAAAGAAACATGTAAAAGAGAACCCGTGGGCCTTTTACCTACCAGTCCTGCACGTTTAAACCCTCACTCTCTCTAGTCTCACATGAGAAATTAAGCTTTCACTCTGTCTGAGCTGCAGACTCCCTTCAGCTATCGCTTTTCCTCCTCTCTTCTGTACGATGGATGTTTTTTCCTCCGTCTCTGCCCATTGGCTAGGCTTTTCCTGATCGGCTGGCTCCTTCAGCTGGCACCTCAGCTCACTGGACACATCTGGCAAGCGTCCGTGAAAGCGCTGGTTTGAAGACTGAACTACGCCGCTGATGCACTCAAGAGTATCATCTTTAGTATTCAGCACTAATGAGAAGTTTACAGGAGCTGCACATCAAAATCTTTTCTGTGTTTAAGATGTTTAATCACCTAAACTAGAGGTGGGCGTGGTCTCATCTGCTCAACATGAACATCTAATTTAAAGTAACCTTGCTTTGAGATCATCCTAGTAGGATCTGTAGATCAGTGAGAACATGCCCCGACTACAGCATGTGCTTTTTATCCACTTATAGTTTCATGTAATGTTGTGGAGCGTCAGGGAAATGCGCTAGTTCCTGTTTTCACTTATGTTATAGCAGCTATAAACGCTTAACCGCCTCTCAGTCATCCTTCTTTAAACAAATATAAGACAAAAAAAATAAAAATTAGCTTGGTTGCCAGATGTTGGTAAGAAACATTCAGAGCTGCTGTGATAGAAAATAAATGAACACCTTCTGAACACCTACCATTTCCCTGAGAACAGGTTTGTTCAGGAATGTGCTGAACTCACGCTTTGCTGGAAAATATACAAAACTGGCTGTTGGTGTCCATGTGTGAGGTGAAGGAGTCTCCAGTGTCAGAACTTTGTAACGTGTAATGTTTCGAGCTCATACGTGTATGGGAGGAGTCTCCAGGTTTACACTTCAAGAAGATGTTTTTCAGGAAACCCTGAACGAGTGTTTAAGTGTTTAATGAAAAAAAGGGGACATGCTAAGAAATCGTTACGGTGTAGGAGGAATAAAACACTCAGATGTGATGTAAATAATTAGCTTCAGTACTGAAAGTGTACAATAAGTATATTATTGTCCTTTTTATTGTGTTGGAATTGTGAATATTTGTGGTGAACATCACGCCGTATCGCTTCTTTTAAATACGTAGTCGAAGTAAAAACACTGAGAAATACAGAGATAAATAATTAAATAAATAAATAAATAAAAACTCATGAGCGATTTATTTCATCTTGATTGATGGCGCATTACAGTAAAAAAAAAACCCCTAAAAAGGTCATTAAAAAAGTCGAAAAAATAAAGGAAATAAAATAAGTTCCCTAAAAAGCGGAATGGAATGATTTTACACTTCACAGGACATCAAATGTTACACTAAAAAGCTCCAACAATAAAAATCATTTCGTCCAGATTCCAAAATGAGTTTGGACTTATGAAAAAACCCAAACCCACACACACCACTGACCTCACATACCACCCCCCCACATACCCCCCCCCCCCCCACGACCCCTAATTACACCCCCCCACACACCCCAAAAGATGATTTTCTTTTTTTCTTTCTTCTCTATCATACACGTTTCATGGTGTGTGGCAGGTGTTATTATCGCTGAGCAGATTCTAGGTGTGTAAACCTGCTTCTTTCATTTCTCTCCTTTCCCTGTCATCATCATCATCATCCTCATCATCATCATCCTCATCCTCCTCTCTCTGGCTCTCCTCTCCTCTCCTAAGTACTGTAGCCTGTTGGACAATATGAACATAACACATTGTTACACACTGATCCTTTCTGCTTTCCTTTGCTTTTTTTTTTTTTTTTGCTTTTCTCAATACGCAATCATGAGCTACACAGAAGCAAACCTTCAGCGAGGGAAGGGTTTGGACCCGAGCGCATTTTTGTTGTTCACGTGCATCTCTTGGAGAACAACGCAACTCGATTATTATTATTTGGGTTTTGAGTGAACGACGTTTGTGTCCGACGTGTGGAATTCACCACAAAACAACTTCATGTCATCAGATAAAACGTACAACCAGGTTTCCCCTGAATGAGGACACACGTTGATTCAGATCACCTCCTAAACCACAGAGTAGAGGTCGACCCATTCATCGGGTTTTGCTGATTAATCTGCACCAATAGTGGATTGCTGGAACTATGTGCAAACATCCATACTGATAGTTTTTCCGGGTTGCGTCCGCTCCCATCACGAGAGCGGCCTCTAAAGGCGACTCACGGACATCATGTGTTTGTTTTTACATGCGAGTTCTATTACATTAGTAGTTATTACAATTTGTTATTTAATAATATAATTAATATATTCATATTTATATCATTTAGCACATTTTCATGATTTTGTACTGTTTAAAATTTTTGTAATAAAGTTCAGTACTATTTTACAGAGTGTTTTTTTATACAGTATTTTTTTTTAAACAATCGGTCAAATAATCACGCAGCTTTTGAAATGAATTAATCTGTGTATAAGGAACAATAACGATCAAACGAGCGGCGAATTAAAAAAAAAGAAAACACTACAGAAGAATATGAGACGAGGAAAGGGGCGGAGCTTCCGGTGTGCACCAAGAGTCGTATGCGACTTGAGGAAAATTCGGGTCCGTGTTGTTTAGGAGTTTTGGGAATTAAGCGTGAACAAATTTTGGGGATTTTTCTGATGATTACAAATTTTAAGAAACCATTTGCTCGCTAACGTGAATGTTTGAAGGTTTGCTGCTGAACCTGTTAGACCACACACACACACACACACACACACACACTCACACACTCACACACTCACACACTCACACACAATCCGTGTCACCACAGATCTACTGATGGTTCTTCTTATGAAGTAAAGTGATGGAAGCTAGATCACAGAACCTGGTGGTGAGACTCTGAAGTGCACAAGAACGATTCTTACCCAGAACTTAGAACCTCCTTCCTCCAGATCCACCTCCGTAACCACCGCCACCACCGCTGCCACCGGAACCACCGCTGTAGCCGCCTACAAGACCATTTTATTGAGTACGCACTGCAACAACACTGGATTGGTTCACACAAGATCACAAACTGGCTTGTGGTGGGTGGATTGTGTGAAATCGACCCTCACCGCCGTATGGGCCACCACTGCCGCTCCGTCCTCCACCTCCGTAGTTTCCTCCCTTCATCGGGCCGTAATTAGATGACGACTGGTTGTTGTAGTTGCCGAAGTCGTTATAGTCGCCGCCACCTCCAAAGTTTCCTACAAGAGTTGTATTTTTCTCTCGTTATAGTTTGCTGATGATCTCCACCAAACAACAAGACAAACCAAAGAACATCAATCGTAACCCAAACCTCCTCCGTAGTTTCCTCCACCTCCACCTCCTCCATTGTAGTTGTCGTATCCCCCGCCTCCGTATCCACCCCCGCCCTGGTTTCCGTACCCGCCTCCGCCGCCTCCTCCGTATCCACGGTTACCGCCGTAGCTAGGACCACCTCCACCGTACCCACCTGTTACAAATTTCGTACTTTATTATACAAACAAATCCAATAGAACAACGAGTCAGCGTTCTTCATAGCATCCTAAAACCTTCGCACCGTTTCCTCCGTAACCGTTTCCATATCCGTCTCCATCCCCATATCCACCACGCCCACCTCCTCCATATCCACCTGCAGAGAGAACGGCATTTAAAACCTCACACTGCTTCACCTACGCTCCTGAGGTATAGCAATCAGAAAACTTCTCACCTCCGTATCCTCCTCCTCGACCGCCGAAGTTTCCTCCACTGCCTCCGCGACTTCCTACAGCGGCACGAGACACGCCGGAGTCCGTTATCTCACCATTACTCTCAAACATAACGCTCAGAAATGAACATCTCCTTCTCTCTCACCTCTGTTGTTCATGGACACTCTGTTCATCTCTTCCCTGGAAAGCGCTTTCCTCACCTCACAGTTGTGCCCGTTCACTGTGTGGTACTTCTGAACTGGAAACAAGAAATTATTCATTCATTATGATGTTCGTGACCCCAGGGCCAGTTCATCACCACGTCTGCGTGTGAGATACTCACTGACTATCCTGTCCACCGAATCGTGGTCCTCAAACGTAACGAAGGCGAAACCCCGCCTCTTGTCGCTGTTCTTCTCGGTCATGATGTTCACCTCCTCGATTTTGCCGAACTGAGAGAAGTAGTCACGCAGGTGCTCCTCATCAGTGTCCTCTTTGATTCCTCCAACAAAGATCTTCTTCACTGTGGAGTGAGCGCCCGGCCTGCACGAGTCCTAAAAATAAATTTTTAATCTGATTTTAATTTCAAAGTAACATTTGATCTGAACGACATCTTGACTTAAATGGTGCGAAAACACACAGCTGCTAAAATTATAATACACACGTTTTAAAAATTATTACTTTTTCTTTTGTATTTATACACTGTAATGTTTATACTTTTATTTTGTCTCTACTTTGTTTTTATATATATTTACACATTTCTTTTTTTTGCTGTAACACAGATTTCCCCACTGTGGGACGAATAAAGGTGTCCAGTCCTGTCCAGTCCAGTCCAGTCCAGGCTAGACCAGTCCTGTCCAGTCCAGTCCATTCCAGTCCTGTCCAGGCTAGTCCAGTCCATTCCAGTACAGGCTAGTCCAGTCCATTCCAGTACAGGCTAGTCCAGTCCATTCCAGTCCAGGTAACACCCTTTTTTTTTGCTAACCGTGACCTCATTCAGCACCATGATCTTAACTTAAATAAATACTTTTTAATGGCATAATGCTGGCAGTTCTCATCTCTATTTTCTATAAAAAATCAAAGGTAACATGTGACTGGTTCATGGTGCAGGTTCTCATCCATGTCTAATTTTCAAAAAGTAGCAAAAACGATCATGGCCCGTCCATGACCTCCTAACATAAAGGCATCGCACTGAAACACTCGCTGCAGATCAACTGAGGCTTTAACACATTAATCACTTTCTTTAAATACATAAATTACTATTATATTATTTACAAAAACACTAATTACAAATATATTAATAACAAATATACTAATTATAAAAAAGGAAGCAAAAGGTGAAGGTGAAGGAACCCCACCGTGTGGAGGTGAAGCACCAGTCATCCATACACATCACATGAATAATACTGTTACAGGTTGAAAAGAAAGCGCAGGGGAAATGTGATCACCTCTCTCGAGACGGCTCTTTTGGGCTCCACGGCTCTCCCGTCCACTTTGTGAGGTCGCGCGTCCATCGCTGCGTCCACTTCGTTCACCGAGCTGTAGGTCACGAAGCCGAACCCCCTCGACCTCTTAGTGTTCGGATCCCTCATCACCTGTAACAATATGCCAATGGGTCAGTCTTATAGTTTATACGTGTACATCATCCTGCTCGTTCTGATATTGTTTCCGTAGCTCGGGGAAGGAGTGTGTGGAAGGAGTCTCCAGGGTCAGACAGAAGAGAAAAGAGACAGTGAAAGAAAGGGGCCACACACTCACTTCATCGAGAATGAATGTAACTATAAAAGGATAAAAGCTCCAATGTTTTACTCCTGAATAAACATTCAGTGTCTGATTATTTCGCTTTAGCAGCATGTCCTGGAGAGTCTCCCAGACGGGGGGGAAGTCACACTTACCACACAGTCTGTCAGAGTTCCCCATTGTTCAAAATGCGCCCGAAGGCTCTCATCTGTTGTCTCGAAGCTCAGACCCCCAATGAAGAGCTTTCGCATCTGCTCGGGTTCACGAGGCGTCTTCACAGAGACACAAAACACAAGAGATTTAGATTATTAGATTATTCACATGCACAAATGTAAAGGAAACGTGCACATCTGAGAAGAATGGAAACAACAAAACCACCAGGAATCATTATCTTGTATTATTATTATTATTAAAAACGGAAGTGCATTTCTATTCAATACAGGATACAGGATGTGAGGATTCATCCCAGTCCTTCACCCCCACACCTCTCAGAGAGAAAAAAGGGCCTAATTCAGATCATAACCGTTATAACACTGGAAAATTAACCTCACATCTCAATTATGATATTAAGATGTTTAATAAATAATCATGGACACTTTTGCATGGAGAAAAGCCTCTGTGACAAAGACCATTGATTTCAATAACAAAAGACGGCGGCTCGGTCCCAATTAACTCCATTATCGCTACATTTGTGCACTACACAGGGCGCGACTGAAACACGCTCTGCGCCCTATCTAGTGCACTTCGCGAATAAAACACAGCCATTCGGAATTCAACCCAGGACAAAGGTTCAATCGTGCATGAATTGCGTGCAAGATATAGCTATTATTATTAACACAGTCAAATGATTTTTATATGATTTTAATATACAAAACATGCAGCAGAGTCAAATTTGCACAGTTATAAATAAATAAAATCAGCATCCATGCTACAACTTCAATGCAGATTTTCCTTTTCGCGATATAAAAAGAAAAAATACACGGCAAATAAACAACACATTATAAATAATAATAATAATAATAATAATAATAATAATAATAATAATAATAATAATAAATGTTTTTTGCACCTCTTTTGACATGGCGGCGGCTCGGTGCTGATCGGATACGCGGCTCGGCTCGACCGACTGCGCCTCAGAAAGGAGATGATTACGTCATCACGCACGGGAGACGCGACCCTGTCGTGCTTCCTGACGCAAACGGCGCTTCTCGACGCTGATTGGTCAGTCCAGCCTCCCCGGCACGCACGCAAATGGCGTACGCACGCTGGGTTTTTGAATGGAGAGGAACGTTGACATGCGCAGTGTGGATATGAGAGGAACATGAGGAGACTATCCATAAAAAATAATAATAAATAAATAAATAAAAAACAGGGCAATGAAGCCAAATATATTCGCACTAACAAACAATTTATGCCTTTATCTGAAATAAAAAGGCTTTAAAAATCTAAAAACTAATTCATAGTGACTTTATCTGCTTCCTTTGTCTGTTTTTGTGCACCTTATATTGTTATATTGTGCATGTTTTTTGGTTTTGTTGCTCTTCAGGTTCACATTCCACTGCAGGTTATATTCTGTGCATAACTACGAGGAAATGTTTTGAGACGGGTTTTGTAACACGAGGCTGCACGCACAGGCACAGGGAGCGCCGACCTTCAGAAGTCAGTGTGCCAAAAGACACGTACGTAAGTCTCAACTCTCACACATGAGTTTCACACGGAAAACATGATCTCACACCACCCTACTCGCCAAATTTGGCTTCTGCAGACTTTGTCCTCTTTATGATGAAGATCCAGAATTCCAGGACACATTCCAGAAGTGGTGGGAACACTGGGAGCACTGCGTTGCTGCTCAAGGGAACTTTTTTAAAGGTGAATGCGTGAAAACGAAGATAAATAAAGTCCTTTCTTGTGAGCAGAGCGAGTCTTAAATCCATACCTCATGATTGTGACTTATCAAATTCTGAACCTCACAGTCCACAGCGCCACAGTTCACCTCTCAGGCCTTACACACACACACACACACACACACACACACACAACACACACACACACACACACACACACACACATCTCTCTTTATATATATAGATATATTAGAGATATTTAATGTGATAAATTATTTATTTTCCTCTACAGAAACTCAGACCAGATGTGGTGGTTAAGTTATGAATCGTGCAACTGAACACGTGAGGGAGTGGATTAATCAATTAGGTTGCAAACGAAATCATTAAGTTTGTTACAATTTTCTGGCAAGAAAACCAAAAGGATTGTGAGAAGATCTGTGAATACATTATACACATTCCCATTATAGCACATTATCATCGGGACGGTGCACGTTGACATCAGATATCCAGCAGTGCCATCAGCAGGAACCGGAGGAAACCAGTGGGACTCGGGTACAACCATACCCTGTCTGGAGAAGTCTGGTCAGAAGTGTTCTTCATGGAAGAATTGTGGCCAAAAATCCAAACCTCCAACATGGAAACAAGTCTAAGATGAGCAACTTCTAATGAAAACAGAGGAACTGGAGATCTGGAGTGATGAGACAAAATCTAAAACATTCGGCTGTAGAAGGAGGAAAGTTGGAGACAGTAATGAGAGATGCATAGTCTCCCTGTTTGGTTACAGAATACAGACTACTGCCACCTGCTGGTATGGGAACGTGTGTGTGTGTGTGTGTGTGTGTGTGTGTGTGTGTGTGTGTGTGTGTGTTCACGTATGCCATGTTTGTTTCACCCCTATAGACTAAAGTCACATTACATTTCATATAAATGTGTTTTTTAAATCCTCAATCCGAGTCGCTGAACGAAAAACAACTCAAATAACGACTTTGCACGCGACTAATGATGAAGAAGAAAACGATGATGATGATGATGATGATAATGTTCTCCTCTTCCTCCTTTCTTTCTATTTTGTTAATTGCAATTAATGTCAAATCAGTTCCCTTTATATTGTTCTCTTTCCTTTTCTTCTTCCATCTCTCAGTTCTCTCCTTTCACTCATTTTAAGCTTTTTTTTTCTATTTTCACTCCTCTTTCTCCGGCTCCATTCTTTTCACATCATCTCAACACATTTCTGTTCTTTTTTTTTTGTGCCATTCTTCCCTCTATCGCTCTTTTCTTTTCCGACTTTCATCTATCTTCTACCTTTCCCCCTGTTTTAACACTCACCCTTTACCTCCTTTTATTACACATTCTCTCTCTCTCTCTCTCTCTCTCTCTCTCTCTCTCCCCTGCAGTATCAGTAATTCACTCCCTCTGTTCACTTGCTGATAGATTTGTAGCCACTGTCGTGCTATTGGTCGTTACCTGACGGCTGTGATTTAAAGCTCGCTCCTGATTGGCTGAGATTGGACAGAGGGGAATTTATTGCTGGCTCCTGATTGGTTAATGTCTCGGTTAGAGGTAAATTACAGCCGCAGAGCTGATGGGAGGCAGAAGCAGAGCCAGATTACAGTCATAAAACTGTGTGTGTGTGTGTGTGTGTGTGTGTGTGTGTGTGTGTGTGCGTGTGTGTGCGCGCGTTTAAAACCCACAAAGGAAAACATACAGAAATAGAAGCAAAGCTGCAAGAGGACAGAAAAATCCTGCAAACAAAAGAGCAGGAAAATTTACCTCTTAAATGAATCTCTCCTACAAATCCATGATTCAATTATTCTCCCAGACAAATTATATATATATATAATGTATACAAGGATAAATTTGGTGTTTTTTTAAATATAATTTCCAATAATTGTGTTGCTTTTAAATGGTTTGAAACAAAAGAAGAAAAAAAAAGTATCTTAAGTTCTAAACATCAAAATGAAGTCAAAAGAAATGATGGAGACACAAAAAAAACCCTCATAAAAATAAAAAGATGATAAAATTATCCATTAAAAATATTTTATGAATATTATCAACAACAACGAAAAAATACTAAAATGATTAGAATTATTTTAAAGATAATTGTTAAAAAAGGAAACTAATATTAAATAATTTAAATGTTTTGGTTTTACTGATTTTAACAAAAAAACATTACACAGACCAAATAAAATAAATTAATAAAATCATATAGACTTAATATAAATTAAATAAAAAATATATAGTATATTTTAAACAACAAATAAAATGTATATATATTTTAGTGGAAGTAAATATGTGATGTGGAAGTGAATTAATTAAGTGATTTTTTTTTTGTCTGACACTAAACTCTATTTTTATCAAATAAAAATAAAAATGAACACTGTTTCCTGTCTGAGATAAAAACATAAAACAAAACACGATATTGTAATGTAATGAATTTGATGATTTAAAAGATGACTGTTTAAAAGTTATTTTTAACATCTTAATTTATGAGTTCACAACATTCCGTTTCTCAAATATTACACACACGAGCTGTTTTAGTGAATTCTTTATAATCATAGAGAATGGGTATGTAATGTATAATAATATCTTTTATAATTTTATATAAATATATTTACATTTATTATTTTTTTTACTTTTGCTCACGAGTAAAAATGTATGAGAAATAATCAACAAATTAAATGAATAATTTAAATATATTTACAAAATTAGTAAATGAACACAAAACAATCCTGCAGAACGGATAATCACAAAACGGTTTAATTAGCAAATAAAAGAGAAGAGAAGAGAAATGAAGGAGAGAAGATCAGCTCTGGTCTCCTGCTGCTTCTACACACAGCAGTGTTGAAATATTCATTCAGTTCTCCTGCTTCTTCTCATCTCGATCCTCAGATCATTTTCAGAGAAAACGCCATGAAACGCTGCAGGTCGTGTTTTTATGCACGTGACTGAGGAAATTCCGTCTTTCCCACGAGGAGAAGCTCCGAAGCCCAGAAGATTTGTGTCTGCTCTGGTTTATGACTTGTACAGTGAAGAGCACGAGCTTTTCAGGCCTCCAGCAGGAGAAGTCACGTGGGTCAGGAAACTGCAGCGGGATTTCGGGTTTAATCCGGAAATGACGTAACGAGAATTTAGCTCATTAAATATAATTACATTAATAACGTTCAAATAATTCAATAAAAAAGTAAAACATCTTCTGTGTGAGTCAGAGAATGCATTTTATACTGAATGTATGTTTCTGATGTTTACATTAATTATGCATATTTACATTCTTACTTTACATAAACTATATATTAAATAAATTTACATTGACTGAGGATGAGGAGAGGATGAAGATGTGGTGAGGATGAAGATGAAGAGAGGATGAAGATGAGGAGAGGATGATGATGTGGTGAGGATGAAGATGTGGTGAGGATGAAGATGAGGAGAGGATGATGATGTGGTGAGGATGAAGATGTGGTGAGGATGAAGATGAGGAGAGGATGATGATGTGGTGAGGATGAAGATGTGGTGAGGATGAAGATGAGGAGAGGATGATGATGTGGTGAGGATGAAGATGTGGTGAGGATGAAGATGAGGAGAGGATGATGATGTGGTGAGGATGAAGATGTGGTGAGGATGAAGATGAGGAGAGGATGATGATGTGGTGAGGATGAAGATGTGGTGAGGATGAAGATGAGGAGAGGATGATGATGTGGTGAGGATGAAGATGTGGTGAGGATGAAGATGAGGAGAGGATGATGATGTGGTGAGGATGAAGATGTGGTGAGGATGAAGATGAGGAGAGGATGATGATGTGGTGAGGATGAAGATGTGGTGAGGATGAAGATGAGGAGAGGATGATGATGTGGTGAGGATGAAGATGTGGTGAGGATGAAGATGAGGAGAGGATGATGATGTGGTGAGGATGAAGATGTGGTGAGGATGAAGATGAGGAGAGGATGATGATGTG
The DNA here is from genome assembly GCA_024362625.1 of Silurus asotus. Lineage (NCBI taxonomy): Eukaryota > Metazoa > Chordata > Actinopteri > Siluriformes > Siluridae > Silurus > Silurus asotus. The sequence continues at coordinate 214,569 of MU551721.1, forward strand.
GTGAGGATGAAGATGTGGTGAGGATGAAGA
>MU551721.1:216199-248011 GCA_024362625.1 Silurus asotus
ACACACACACACACACACACACTCACTCCTCCTCCCCCCCCACACACACACACACACAATCTCTCACTTAGAGGGAAACCTAATTTCAGTCTCTCTCTCACACACACACACACACACACACACACACACACAATCTCTCACTTTGAGGAACACTTACTTTCAGTCTCTCTCTCTCACACACACACACACTTTCTCACAGAGTTTTCCTTACAGAGGTTTTATTTGAGTGTAATGAATAAAAGCTCGTCTTCTCACTGCACACACAGAGTTGATTACGAGGTGGCGTCTGGATTCATGTTACATTACAGATCAGCACGTCTTTATTTTCTTTAAAGAATAGAAAGTAAAGAAGAGAACGATGTGATTGTTTACAGTGAAACTGCAGGACATGCAGGAGAGCAGGACTACAGCTACGACTCGGGCACTCGCTTTCTTCTCTAGCACTTCTACACAGTTCACTAACACACCAGCTGCACAACTCCTGCTTCTCTTTACATCCCGACACGGCGTGAGGAAACCGAGAGACGGCTTTGTCTAAACATCTACACGCTACAGTCAAGATCAGAACAAAAATAACAAAAAAAAAAATTTTTTTTTTCTTTTCACTCCAGTGTTTTAAAATTATATTAGAAATAAAAAATATGAATAAAAAATACACAGCATGGCGCTAAAGAACTAAAACTGTCATAGTCCGTTATTATATATATATATATATATTTTATAATACCAAACATAAATGAAATATAAATCATTGTGTGGGGGGGTGGGTGTCGTTAATAGGAATGTGCCGATAATCAGTGACACGATACATCACGATATTTAACACAACGTAGTTTTTTGTTTTCTTTCCTTGAGAGGAAGATTCCAGCTTTCAGGCTCTGATTATTTCTTTGAAGTACAAATTAATGTTTTAATTGAAAACTTAACAAAAAAAAAAAAAAAAAAAAAAAAAAAAAAAAAAAAGGTCGGCACATCAGCCTAGATCCGTGGCCAGGTTGCCAGATCTTGTCAGGAAAAGACTGCATGTTATACATCAGTGTGTTAATATTGACTTCCACGTACACGAAACAAGACAAAAACTAAACAAACATAATTCAAACTGTAATTAAAGCATGGTACAGAGCTGTAAATGTCCCCAAACCGTCAGTCTATTCTGCTTCACTTTCGCAGAGTCTTTCCATTGTTTTTTTTTTTTTTTTTCCAGTTTGTGAAGAGATGCATCATGGGATGTTGAGTCTTTTTGTGTAGTTACGGCGAGAGCCTTTTTCAGCATGATGCCCATTAAGTACGGGAGAGAAAGTCATAGTGATGAAGGGACCGTGAGTTCACGCTGAGGGACGAGTGTGAAATGTGCATTTAAAAAAAAAAAAAAAAAAGTTCAGACATGGATGTCGAACCCGGACCGGGGTTTCAACTGGAATGGGCGTCATGGGTGTCACCATGGCAACAGAACAAACAGCACGAGCCCGGTGGGATGAGGGGTTTCTCCGAACATCTGGAAATGTCGAATCCTTCTGCTAACAAAGTCACATATGTGAAGTCCGTGAGGAGATTCTCAACTTCGTGAACAGATCAACTGAACGTGTTAATGAGCCTTTTATAACCTGGAATAATAAAATAGCCCACTCCCTGGCCCCCCAGGATCACTTCATTATCATCAATAAGCAATGAATTTCCAATTGTATGACCCTAAAACCGTTCTATCGAGTCGCACATTAGCACTAACTAGTAACGAGCAGAGTGTGTATGAGGAGTGGAGAGAAGTGTTACAGTACAAAAAAAAACAAAAACCCTCAATATGGATATTTACACAGGGCGCCGATATCGAGTGAGCGTCCACAGCGGAGAGAGGAATACAATCAGGAACACAGGGAAAAAAAAAACGCCGGAGACGACTTTGCATTACGATTCGTTCGCACCTTTTAAAAAAATCGTCAAGTGTAAGATTGTTGTTCATGATCTCGTACGCAGAGATCTTTCTTTCCCCCCCGGCGACAAAATCATAAAAAAAACAAACAAACAAACAAACAAAAAAAACCCTTATTTGATTCTCTCCCTCTCTCGATCAGTAACGTTGGGTTGGTTTTTATTCAATTATTTATTTCTTTTTCCTTCCGCGGCAGTGCGAGGCGACGGTCAGGGAGCCAGGAAGTGTGTGTTTGTCATTTTCCCCCAAATTTCCATGTGGAATGTCAGACCGCGAGTCGACTCCAGGTGTTGGGTGGAGCTGGGGGTGGAGCCGGGAGTGGGTCTTGAGAAAAGGGGCGTGGTTCACAGCAGGGTGTGGCCTCCACTTTAGCCACACCCCTTCCCTGGCACAGCCGCCGATGTCTGAGCAGCCGGTCTGTTCTGGAGAAATTCTGGAGAGAGAGAGAGAGAGAGAGAGAGAGAGAGAGAGAGAGAGAGAAGCCATATAAATATATAATAAATGAATTATGGACATCCACTACACATTAGAATATCACTGTATAAAGCAGAGATGTAAAGATAAACCACAGTAACACTAATTCTTACCCAAGCAGTTACCCTAAAGATGATCCTGCATACGATTCCACAGCTCTGAGAACTGATAACACTGCTACTACCAGCACTCCTAAAGCCACTACTACTATAAATGCTCTAAAAATAACGCTCCTTCAGCTGCTAGTTTGAATGCCATTGATTTTGACTACTAAGAGCATTCCACTGCTGCTTCACCAGCAATATTCCTATTAGCTGCAACTAAACGTGTCAGTGTTCAATACTACTACCAACAAGAGTGTTCATTATACTGCCTGTGCTTCTGCAGGTTTGCTGATAACTCTGAGAAGCACTGATGTAAATCGGTGGTTTCCAAAGCTGGTAATTATAATAAATGTATCCTCTGCAGCAGAGGTAGCTCTTGGTCTTGTTTTTTCTGGGACGGTCCTCATAAGAGCCTCTTTCATCATAGTGTTTGATGGTTTTGGAGACTGCACTTAGGAGTACAGTTGAAATTCTGGAGATGTTTCGGATTGACGGAGCTTCATTTCTTAAAATAATGATGAAAATTCTCTTTCCTTAACTGAATGCTTTTAGCCATAATAAGGATTTGCAGTAGCACTAATGGGAAATTTGGACATCGTACTCACACTTTCCTCTGCACAACACAACTGAAGCTCTAAAGCAGTGGTCCCCAACCTTTTTTGCGCCACGGATCGGATTAATGTCAGACAATCTTTTCACGGACCGGTCTTTAATGTGTGGTGGATAAATAAAAAATAAAAAAATAAATGATGAGCATAAAAACTGGTATTTTGGTTTATTTTGTTCGCTTGGGGGTTTGAATTTAGGGGTAATGTATCGTGTTGGCGCCCCTTTAACAAGGTAGTGGATGGAGGTAAGACGTGACCGAGGCATCATGACCTGCATCTAGACTGAGTCATAGACAGATGTGGAGGAGAAAATCTGGGAATTTTTTCAAAATAAAACGTCAGAATTAGATAATAAATAAAACGGAAACAACCCACACATAATACTAATTGACCCACGGACCGGGGCTGGTCTGCGGCCTGGGGGTTGGGGACCACTGGTGTAGAGCACATTAAGAAGAAAAGAAATGGTCACAATCGGTCTCCACAGCAACCCAAAAGAATTTTAAACACAGCAAACAAGTATAAGTTACCAGATCTGCAAGTGCATTCAAGACCTAGACCCAAAAGAGTAAAAAGGAAGCAGAGCGAAGAAAGGAACCAGCATGTTTTTTTCTGCTGAACCTGACCTGATTCTAATCACTGCATTCCTCTCTGATGCACATCAGATCACATTTCAGATCAGAAATAAAAAGCTGGCATGGAATTAAAACACTTCTCCCACATGGCTGTTACTGTTAATTCCAGTCCCTCAGGTTATTTTACATTTTAAATTCATAAACAAATAGAAAAATGTTTATTTACAGAACACAGGTGAAGGTTGTGCAATATTAAAGCCCCACCCACCCAAACCAGCAGTTTATTAAAAAAAAAAATAAAAACCTGAATAACTGAAACTGAGTATCAGATTACACCAGAAGCCAGCAGTAACAGAGTAAAATAAATAAAATCAATACATGGGGAAAGAAAGTCCAATAATTAGCAATACACCAATGGCCAAAAGTATGTGGACACCTGACCATAAGATTTGTGTGTGCTTTCTGAACATCAAATTAAACATTTAATCTCCATCTGCTGTTATTATAATGCTCCACTAGATTTTGTGGAGATGTGTGTGAGATTCAATTATCCACAAGGGTGTTCGTTAAGTCAGGTAGGTAAAAAGATTAGGAGGCCTGGGTGTGCAGTAGTGTGTGTGTGTGTGTGTGTGTGTGTGTGTGTGTGTGTGTGTGTGTGAGAGAATAGTATGAAGAAAGAAATACATGTGTGTGGAAGACTCAGGTGTCCCAATACTTTTGGCTGCAGCGTGTGTAAGGCTGTACAATGCGTTACTGCATGGCGTGTATGTGTTCAGGTGCGAGGCGGGAGTTCACCTGTTGGCATCGCTCGCACTGATACGGCTTCTCTCCGCTGTGGACGCGCTTGTGTCTCTCCAGGTGATATCTCTGGATGAAGCGCATGTCACACATATCACATGCAAATGGCTTCTCACCTGTGTGTACACACACACACACACACACACACACACACACACACACACACACACACACACACACACACACACACACACAGATTTGTTCATCATCAACTCTGGTGCAGTAATTTCAAGAGAAAATATATTTAATCAGTCATAATAAAAAACAATCACAATGACTTTATACAAACTCGAGTTTGTAGTGAAGGCTGATATTAAAGAGAAAGACGTCTCTACGGTTAACATAACGAGCGCAGCGTGGACGATTCAGTGCTCTGGTACGACTCGGGTCTGAAAAACTCGCAAAAAGCTTCATAATATAACTGAAAATAAAAACAGATTTATTTATATATAATTAATCAATGAATAAAATTAAGGCATTTATACATTTCTTTAAAAAGTCATTAGTTTAACTAATTACTCAACTTAATTTTATTAAAGTACATTAAAGTATAATTATTTGTTGAACATTTGTATAGAATTTATAATGTTATTTATTTTAATAAGTCAAATCCTAATGCTGAAACATTAAACATTTAAACAAATGTAATAAGACATGTTTTTGTTATGAATTAATAATTTATTAATAAAAAAAAAGCCTATAAGCATTTTTGTGTGTAATTCTTTTTTAAACCTGGTGTTTTTTTATATACGGTTTATGATTTTTATGCTGTTGACCTTTATGACACGTTTTATTGTTAATTAACGTGAAGAAAAGAAGCCACGTGCTCTTTGTGTAGATAAAATGGAGAGAGTGGAATTAGTCAGTGTGTCGTTGACACGAGGAGTTGGGGGGGGGAGTTACGGGGGGAGTTACAAGGGAAATGTTTGTGTTACAGAGAGGGGCAGAAACACATACCCGTGTGAGTGAGGCTGTGTCTCTCCAAGTGGTAACGCTGGAAAAATCTCATGTCACACATTGAGCAAGCGTACGGCTTCACCCCTAAACGCACAGATCACCAAGTCTCAGATACACTCAGCATTGAGAACACACCATACACTGATCACTGATCACCTGTCAACCTCCACACACACACACACACACACACACACACACACACACACACACACACACACACACAGAGAGACGGACAGCGGGCACACATTTACAGACGTACAGTCTCACACACGCGCGCAAACACACAAGCACAGATCTGCACTCGCTCTCGCAGGCACACAGACGCGCAAGCACACAGAGGGGCGCTCAGGCACACAGAGGGGCGCTCAGGCACACAGACGCTCAGGCACACAGACGCTCAGGCGCTGGTAGGTACACACGCAGACGCGCACGCTGGCAGCCAGGTACACAGACACGTAGGCACACAGGGGTGCGCAGACAGACAAGCGCAGGCACACGCAGACGCGCACGCTGGCAGGCAGGCACACAAGCACACAAACGCACACAGACACACAGAGGCGCAGGCACACAGAGGCGCACAGACACACAGAGGCGCAGGCACACAGAGGCGCACAGACAGGCACACAGAAGCGCAGGCACACAAATAGGCACACAGACACGCAGGCGCACACGCACACTAAAACTAAGTATTTGAAAAGTGAGAGATACGCCTGAGCACCATCAGATTTTATCCTCAGCTTCATTAGGTCCCTTCTGTCTCTCTGTGATTACAATATTATGGTATGATACAGAATTCTGATGTGGATCAACTAATGTGGTGGCTGTGAGGCTCAGAATGAAGATAAACTGGAAATCATTTAATGTTAACTTATTAATGCAGTAAGTGACCTGTACATCCTCTACATCGTGAACACCCGCTCGTATCACACGTGTGCTCCTGAGAGGAACACATCAAAATAATAAATCCTCGACCTCGATGACTTCTGATCACACAGTGTGGAATTTTAACTGTGTGGGTCTAAAAGAGGTTTCAAGTGATGAGCAGAAATACATCTTCACAATGGATCACAAGATCAGGAACTCCAAGCTCCTTCCGGAACATTCAGAGAAAATCACCCGATTAAAGAAACTGAGGACGAGTTTGTCTGCAGGAAGGATGATACCTCAGCGGAAGGATGATTTAGTGCTCATTATTATGACTATTATTAATTATTGGCTTTAAATTTAGTGATCATTACACGCTCCCAGCTGTCTGTGCACTTTACCTTTTATGGAGTTTTGTGGGTTTGTTATATATGCAAATGAATTGTGTTAAACACACACTCTGCACTTCATAGGTTAAAAGAAACTCAGCACTGCTACATTTTTAGCATATACACACTGACAACTTTAATAGACTTTACCAACTCATTTGTGTGTCTGGACTAATGTATGGTAAACACTCACCTCGTCTAATCAGAATCTGATTACATAGAAATCTACATCCAGCGGTGAGGTCTTAAACTTCACATTCATGTCCTTTTAACAGTTTTACTTCACTACATTCTGACTAGACACTGATTAGAAGAAAATATCCGTCATCTCAGTTAGCAGCTAGCATTTTGCTAAGAAAAGCCAGGACTCAAACGAAAAACCCCACGTAAAAAAACTGACGACAAAAATGCACTTGGTGAGAAAATGTGTTTGGAGTAAGTTCACTTCAAGCAAACGTGAAAGCACGTTTTATTACAGTGTCCTGGTTTGCGGCCTCATGCTGGGAATGATGTCAGGCAAAAAAACGGTGGAAAAAAATGTTTAATGACCAAAAGGAATAAAAAAAGAAAAACTGAAAGTGTATGTTTCTACGAAATAAGCGCGAGTTTATTTTTAGAGTCCCAAACATGCGCTAACAAACGCACAGCAACCTGACAGCAAAAAACCCAACGCATTACTCATAAAGCGTCGGACACCTAATATACAAACTGTGATATGGGCTAATAATGACAAGAAGCGAACAAACCTGAACCAAACAAAAAACAAACGATTTCTTTAAATAGCTTTCTGCAGGATGTCCGAAACTGCAGATAGGGAAGTGTGCAGGAGTGTGAGTCACTCCAGCTTTCAGCTACACATCTGTTACGGTGTCGCATTACATAGCAACGAACAACACGCACCCACGCACGCACGCACGCACGCACACACACACACACACACATTACAGATTGGAGCAGATCATAAACTGATTTAGAGGGTTTTGCTTGCGTGTCGATGAGAGGCACATACCAGTGTGAGTGAGGCTGTGTCTCTGCAGGTGGTAACGTTGAAAAAACCTCATGTCGCACATCGAGCAAGCGTACGGCTTCACCCCTGAATACACAGAGCACCCATCATTCACATTTACCCCTCACACCTTTCCTTTCTCTCTCACACACACGGTACCCGGGCATGTCCTGACAACATATATACTAACATTATATCCTCCTAATCCTCTTACAATCTCACAGTCATGACCACTGTATTTCACTCTAAACTACCCTACCCAGTGTATTTCACTCTAAACTACCCTATCCAGTGTATTTCACTCTAAACTACCCTATCCAGTGTATTTCACTCTAAACTACCCTATCCAGTGTATTTCACTCTAAACTACCCTATCCAGTGTATTTCACTCTAAACTACCCTATCCAGTGTATTTCACTCTAAACTACCCTATCCAGTGTATTTCACTCTAAACTACCCTATCCAGTGTATTTCACTCTAAACTACTCTATCCAGTGTATTTCACTCTAAACTACCCTATCCAGTGTATTTCACTCTAAACTACTCTATCCAGTGTATTTCACTCTAAACTACCCTATCCAGTGTATTTCACTCTAAACTACCCTATCCAGTGTATTTCACTCTAAACTACCCTATCCAGTGTATTTCACTCTAAACTACCCTATCCAGTGTATTTCACTCTAAACTACCCTATCCACTGTATTTCACTCTAAACTACCCTATCCAGAGTATTTCACTCTGAACTACCCTATCCAGTGTATTTCACTCTAAACTACCCTATCCACTGTATTTCACTCTAAACTACCCTATCCAGAGTATTTCACTCTGAACTACTCTATCCAGTGTATTCAACTTTAAACTACTCTATCCAGTGTATTTCACTCTAAACTACCCTATCCAGTGTATTTCACTCTAAACTACTCTATCCAGTGTATTTGACTCTAAACTACCCTATCCAGTGTATTTCACTCTAAACAGTGTTCGCTATTTAAGGTCAGTTTTGTCCACATGATCTACTTTGTACTCTCAAATATTTCATTTAATATTATTTAAAAAAACTGCAAAAAAAAAAAAAGAAAACATCTTACTGATCCAGACGAGGTTCTGGGTACAACATCGTAATGATGTAACATTTTTATAATTCCATTTTTATTGTAAACATTTTTTTTTGTCATGTACTGCGATTATATTCTTTACTTTCAAATGTTTTAATCCTTTTATTCTTATGTTACAGAACAATAGTCACTGCATGTCATAAAATGAATAGTTATAAATGTTGCAAAGTAGCATCAAGATGAAAGAAAAATAGAGTCAAATCAAATAAATATTTAGAAACAGAAAACAGCTAAAATAGTTCTAAAACGTCATAAATTGCTGAAAGAACATTTTCTACATGCTTTTTTTTAATGGATGAATTTTGCTATTTCACTGCAGCAATGTGGATCTGTAGTAGCTACAAACTCGAGTTTGTTGTTATAAGAGTTGAAATATTCATTGTGTGTAAGTGGCTATAATGAGAGACGAAACCTACCCGTATGGGTCAGGCTGTGTCTCTGCAGGTGGTAGCGTTGGAAAAAACGCATGTCACACATGTTACAAGCATAGGGCTTCACCCCTAAGTGCAAAAAACAAAACAAAAAAATGTATTAGCCATATCAGTAACCGGGCAAACTCACACTCCCTACCATATATTTACTAAAATAACTCAAATGATTATTACATACAAATCACAAGTGATAAATCTAAAAGGGATTTTAGCACATATGGGTTTTATTCGGTAATAAATTCGATCTTTTAGGCATGTGCCAATTAATCGTTATAGGAGACGGATATTAGCCTGAACGTCAACCGACATGTTGTAATGTGACCGGACTGTCCTGTAAAGGTTCTGATCATGGAAGGGGTTTTTCAGTGCTATGTGATGCGTCTGCTATGTGAGAAGTGGTTATGGTTTTGGACTTCGGATTGGAAAATTGAGTTAAAATCCCAGCACCACCAGGCTGCCACAGCTGGGCCCTTGAGCAAGGCCCTTATCCCTGAACCGCTCAGTAGTATAAATGATTAATGTAAGCTGGTGTGGATAAGGGCATCTGCCAAATGCCATCATTTTAAATATACTAGTTAATGTTAGATTTTGTGGTTTTAATGACAATTTTGCGATAAGCAGCCACATCGCAACTTTCGTTGTGTTATAGGAATTTTATTCAATTCAATTGTTTATTTGTTTCGCGCTTTTAATAATGAACATTGTCTCAGAGCAGCTTTACACAGATAATGTGGTGATAAAAATAAAGATGTTCTTTATAAGTGTAAGTTTGTAACTAATCAACAAGCATTGAGAAACATTGAGAGGAACCAGACTCCAGATGGAACCTCATCCTCATCTGGGTTCCACTGAATGTCCATTTATTACAGATAAACGATGTTGAGGTGCAGTGATGATCAAATGCAATTAAATAAATCTAACTGAGGAACCATTTTGAAAACAAAAGACTATTTTAATTTTAATTCACTTTCAGGGCATCTTCATTCAAATTTTTGTGTTACTAAAAATAACTTGCTGCGGAAATCTATAAAATATTCAATAATAAAAAAAAAAATCGGCACATGCCTAACTACAATCATTCGGCAGTGAAGGAATTACTGATTTTATTTACTCCTGAACTGTTGCCTGTAAAGGAGATTCTCCCTCCAGCTAAGGGAACGAAGGCTACTAAAACTAAACCTGCATTTCTTCATCATCAAATTACTTCAAATTATAAAATACTTCAAGAGTATCGAGTTTGATGAAGCATGCTGATGTTTAACACTGTTGCCAACTTGGATCATAACCAAAAGGTATATCCTTTTATCTTTAAGGCCAAATATTCAGGGGATTAAAATGTTCAAGGGATTAATACCACCTATTACTCTGAGTATAGCAGTGGTACGACTAATAAATACATACACACACCTGATACAAAGCAAAACAGCATGAGTAATAAGTATGCTTGGCTTATAAAGAAACGATAGCATGGAATGTGTTATACCACAAGTAGACCACAGTGTAATTTTGCTGTATCTGGAGTACAGGAGAAGCAGTAGAGCATGTTTTTTTTTTATCACACATTTATAACGAGTATCAATGTAGTAAATACAGCAATCACTAATTATAGAACTAGTTTGTGTTCAAATATCAAGTATACAAATATAAAAATACATTAGAACAGTAGAATCAGACAGGGATAGCAGATAGAAGTTACTGTAAACATGTAGTCTAATTATCTGACTATAAAACTAACTGCATAAAAGACTATTCATTCCATAAATGTACAAATATTTATGCATTAGATGTTCAGAAAAAGTACAAAATAAGAACAGTTTTATTACACTATAACACTAGTCTGAGTGTAGTAAGTGAAGTATAAACATACCAGTGCACCACATATACAACGTTTAAATATATTCAATAAAGCAGAGGGTATCGAAAAATGTAAGTGTGTGTAAACAAACATTTTTTTCAATCAATTGTGAAAGTTACAGAAGTTGGCAACAGTGCTCAGGTCGTGTGCGTGTGCTTTATTTGTATAGTGGGTTGAGGTAGAAAGACACATACCCGTGTGAGTGAGGCTGTGTCTCTGCAGATGGTAACGGTGGAAAAAACGCATGTCACACATGGAACAAGCGTAAGGCTTCACCCCTAAATGCACAGAGCAAATTATTAGTCATGTGCATTTACTACGTCGAGAAAAAATTAAAAATTAAAAATACACGGCAAAATATCATTTACAACAGTGTTTATTATACAGATTCATAGTGATCCGAGTTTAAACTTATTTTCTGACAAATTTAAACAAATTTAAAAAACACAGTAAATTTGGAACTACAGAATTTTTTTTTTGCTAAATTTTAATTTGTTCTTCCAAAATTTCGGGACATTCTAATGCGATTTTATCTGAGTTAATAATGCTTTTTTTTGTTTTGTTTTAAGCTACAATTCGTGTTTTTATTGCTATGGTACAATTGCGCAATTAAACATTTTAATCTTGCGAAAACTTGAGAAAAAAATAATTTATTCTTTTAAAATGTATCAGTTAGTAAATTAATTGTACAAAATTTTGAATAGTGAGAATTTTATAATTGAAAGTATTAATTATTTAGCAATTGTATAATTATAGCTAATGATAAACATATGTTTAGTTTGTTCAGCTGCTAAAGTAAAAGGAGGTAAACTAAACTAATGCAGCTATAATTAGACATAATACCCTTCCGAATGTGTGTGTGCGTTAGAACAATATTAGTAAGTATTTTGCATATGCATATATATATATATATATAAATATATATATATATATATATGTATATATATAAGTTTCAAACTACAAATTCCTAGCTCTGGTGCAAAATCCCATAAATACACATATACATGAATTAATATTATTTTAAGAATCTGTGACTGTTCCTGAGTCTACATTACTTTTCGATCAATATGATATTTTTTGAGAAGGTCATGTGCCATGGGGTGATTGAGTATAAAGAGACGAGACATACCCGTATGGGTGATGCTGTGTCTCTGGAGATGGTAGCGTTGAAAAAACCTCATATCACACATGGTGCAAGCAAATGGCTTCACCCCTAAACGTAGAGCGCTAATATTAGAATATGCGATCTCAATATTCACTAAGAATGTAACTTCTATCTTTACAAACGTTCTCTTCCTCTCACACTAACTAGGAACGAGACATGCATGTTTTAAATTTGCAAACATGATAACAGTGCCGTTACAAACTCTGGGCTGCGTGTACATAACTTAGCAAACATAATGAGCAAACTGAAATCGAGAAACGGGACAAAAATCAACATTTTACACAAGAAAAATGCAGCTATAAAAATGGGCATGGTTATACATCTGGTTTTGGTTTAATACGCCATGTGTTTTGGCATAGGAAAGTGACACGTACCCGTGTGGGTGAGGGTGTGTCGCTGAAGGTGACAACGCTGAAAAAACCTCATATGGCACATGGAGCAAGCATATGGCTTCACCCCTAAATAGAGTATCACTGCATTAGCATGGATTGTTGTTTTTTTTTTTTTTCCTCTTTCAGCTTACGGCCTTAAAGAACTCATGAGAATGTTTGTCTAACTGGGGTGGCACCAGTTTTCCAGCATGAAATGAGACTGGATTACATTTTTTAATTACTGAATGCATGCATTAAATTGGTCCCATGTTAAGGTCTGGGGAATTTTGTTAAAATATTTCAGCAAAGCGGTCATGTTTACAAAGACACATACCCGTATGGGTTAGGCTGTGTCTCTGCAGGTGGTAACGCTGAAAAAACTTCATGTCACACATGGAACAAGCGTAGGGCTTCACCCCTAAACATACAGAGCACCGTTATGGAAAGATTGGGCAGGTACAGTACAGTACGTTTTTAAAACACTCGGCTCTGCGACAAATTTTTAATTAACCGCATTCAAATTCGAGTTTGTTTCAGCCAAAATATTTGATGGTGTCAAACTAATTGTGACAAATTAAACTGAGACTTGAATGCATTGTTGCCAACTCTGTTAAAATCAAAACCAAGCATTTTAAAGTGAGGAAACAGATGTACAATGTTCAACACTGCTGGTCAACTTTCAACCTATAAAAACTTGAATAAACTTCCAGGCCTCTTCGCAAGAAATTCACATTTATTTTTTCAGGAAAATATTACCGTATTTTTCCGGACTATAAGACGCACCCGCTGAATTTTACAAAGATGTTTATTTTGAACATAAATACGCTGCATCTGTCTATAAGCCGCATGTCTACACTGAAACTAATGAACTTTACACAGGCTTTAATGAAAGACAGTGTCTGTTACACGGCTTGTATCTAAACAGTAGCCTACCAAGAAAGTCATTGTTCACTGTCTTCCTCCTTCCTTTCACAACTATTTCTCTCTAGAGTTTATCTTTTAGCATCAACGTGCGTTTAAAAATCACCATCGGTGAAGTTTTTCTCCCGATGCCGTGCAGCTCAGAACACAGGTGAAGTGTGTTTTCATGCCCGGTTGTTTTCAGCGTGACGAATGATTCACATTTCCTGTAGACAGTCCGAGTGAGCGGCAGGTCAAACGTTAGAGGAACTGCATCCATATTTATGATGTGGTGCGCCCCGATTCAGTGGAAGCGCATCTGATTTAATATAAAGAATTTAATTAGTTCACCTGAACCCGCTCCGCAATTTCATTGGTCTAATGTTATGGGGTTCAGTTTTTTTGGCTTGAAGTTTGTGAAACCGGGAAAAACCCGGAAAAATCCATAAATTAGCCGCTCCGTTGTTTAAGCCGCGGAGTTCGAAGAGTGAGGAAAAAAGTAGCGGCTTATAGTCTGGAAAATACGGTAATTTTCAAATTTAAACCTTTAATCGAACAAATCTAAAAGACTTGTAGATTTTCTAATGTGGCACTTGATAAACAATCCTGCTAAATCCTGGTCATGGTCAAATCCTGAGGTGGGAAAATTATCTTAACAGTTCTGAAAGGGAAAAAGTTGGCAACAGTGCTAATCTGCACATAAGCGTAGCCAGGTGTAAAAGGGCAAATTTGTAAGAAGAGCCGACCCCATACCCGTATGGGTTAGGCTGTGTCTCTGCAGGTGGTAACGCTGAAAAAACTTCATGTCACACATGGAACAAGCGTAGGGCTTCACCCCTAAACATACAGAGCACCGTGATGTTAAAATGCTGCAGTTACAGTACAGTACGTTTTTAACAATTTTCCGAACAAACGATTTTCAAGTCCACCTCCATACTCGAGTTTGTTTAAGCCAAAACGTTTAACGGTGTGATGCACCGAACTGAAGCTAAGACTTGAATGCATTGTTGCCAACTCTGTTAACTCAAAGATCGAGCGTGTCATTTTCACTGTGAGAAATGTACAATTCAGACTGGAGTTCAGCACTGCTTGGCAACTTTCAACCTATAAAAGTTTGATTTACTTCAAAGCTAACACCTGATTGAAACTTGAAATCGTGAAGACCTCACGAGTTCTCATTGTATTTTTAAAACCCATTAAGAGCTGGTCATGGTCAGCTACTGAGGCAGGGATAAACATTTTTAAAGGGGTAAAAGTTGGCAACAGTGCTAAACTGCACATTCGTGTAGCCAGGTGTAACAGGGCAAATTTGTAAGGAGAGACGACCCATACCCGTATGAGTGAGGCTGTGTCTCTGCAGGTGGTAGCGTTGGAAAAAACGCCTGTCACACATGGAGCAAGCGTAGGGCTTCACCCCTAAACGCACAGAGCAAAGGATTAGCTCCCAGTCGGGATCAAAACACATTTTAATCCCATTTTATCCTAAACATATGCATTTTGCTAGTTTCTACAACTACAGGGTTCCAAATCAGTTTTACAACCACCAAGATCAAACGGCATGCTTTTTGGCAGTGCTTTACACAAGAGCAGAACAGAAGAGGAGGAGATATCCACAATATCCGCAACATTTCTGTGTGAACAGCTAATTTTCTTTAAGCACCTGTAACCACTTGGTCTCCACCCACTTGACCCTTTACCATATTAAAATACCACTTATAACATTCCTTTACCGTACCCAAACCCCGCCCACACATCCCCTTACCGTACCCAAACCCCTCACAAGTCTGTTTACCGTACCCAACCCCCCCCCGCACACACACAAAACCCTTTACCATACCCAACCCCCACACACCACCATTACCGTACCCAACCCCCACCCAAACCCTTTACCACACCCAACCCCCCCCCCCCCCCAACGTCCCTTTACCCTACCCCGACCGCCCGCACAACCGTTTACCGTACCTCAAGCCTTTACCATATCCCAAAACCCCACATTCCTTTACCGTACCCCGACCCCAGCTGACCCTGGACAATAACCAATCCCCAATAGACTCTAAACCGTAGTAAAATCCTACCTGATCCAACAAGATACTTTTCCCAAGTCCCACTTGAGCCTATTTCATACCCAAATATTACTAGACACTATAAACATCTTAAAGCTGCACAATGCCCAAGTCCCATCTAATCCTTTACCATACCAATAATCCCACTTATTCTTTGCCCTATTATATACCTTAATCAAACCTGATTCAATACCATATCCAAGTCCACCGTGACCCTCTTACCTAACTAAAATCCCACTAGACACTACACTCTACCCAAATGCCACTTGATTATACACCATAGCCAAATCCTTTTAGTAAAATCTCACTAAATATGACGAATACCAAAAGGTTCCCGCGAATTTGCATTGCATGTACCAAAATATCTTTATCTATTGTCTGCAATTTAGAATACACCAAGAAAGCTTCTTAAAAATGTTATTAAATGTCCATAATCAGGACTTTAAAGCAGTAGAGAAGTGTTAGCCCTGTCGCCTAAAGGTAGCAAGAATGAATTCGGATAACGCTACAGTCATTTGTGGCCTACCAATTACAGTGACATGCACAAGGAGGTGGGCTGATAGGGCCTTCCTCTATAGAATAAATAAGGGAGAAAACAGGGCAAAAAAGAACTAAATTAAACCAAATTCTCCTTGACATGCAGTAACAGAAATAATTGCTAGAATTTATAAAGGTTCCCCCTTTAGCATTCAGGCATCTGGCCTTTTTTCACTAATTAAAAGTTACCTCCTGGTTAGAAACGACAAGGAAGGACAACGTGTGCCAGGGTTTTGCTTTACCCCCTCCCCCTTTATTGCATTAGCACTTTGCTGCAGTTACTGTCAGCTATTTACATTTGCTCTAAAATGTGTTTCACACAAAATATTGACGAGCTCATAAATATTGTGGATACTCTGCAGAATACTGGTGCAGAAACACATGATATTTGCAGACAATGTGGTCGCAGGCACGAGCCGTGCTTCCTGAATAACAGCAGCCATCATTTTGTTTATGGTGGAGAAAGAGATTTAGTAGGAATCACAAAATACAGACAAGTGATTGGTTTCCAATAAAAGCAGAAGCCATGCTGATGAACATCTAGCATGCGAAACAGACGATGAAAAAAGGCACAGCTCAGGGAGTTATGCACTGCAATAAGCAGAAAGAAAGCGAGGAAAAAATGTATGGGAAAAAAGATTACTGGCCAATCAACGGTTACAAATTAAATGAATAACAAGATGTAAAGTGCTTCGATGCAGCCGACTGGAACAGTAAAACACGGCGGGTGGTTAAGATAAGAGGGGTCATTACCCGTATGTATGAGGCTGTGTCTCTGAAGGTGGTAACGTTGGAAAAAACGCATGTCGCACATGGTGCATGCATACGGTTTCACCCCTGAATGCACAGAGCAAGATATACATTATACACCCTTATAACAACTAATTCTTACTGGCTTTATTATTACAAGGAACAACTAAGAAACCATCACTCATGGACTTCACTTGTTCCTCATGTTTCTGCTTCCAAATCAAACTGCAGAAGGTACTCCTTAATAAAGTACTTTCTATTTATTAAAAAATTATTCTTCAAATCAATCGCGAGTAATCAGACCCTTGAGTGTTAAACCCCTTAGCATTGATTACAGCCTCAGTTCTCATGATGCTACAAGCTTCTAAAACAAGAGATGTGCTCTTCTTTAATGACCTTCTTGAATGAAACCCATTTGGTTTTATGCATTTATAGTATTATTCTAAAATCATAGCTGCTTTGTTCTCGGCCATTGCCGAGTTATGAAGAAATCCTTCAACCCAAACAAGTTTTTTTTTTTCTAATGCTGCCACCACCATGTGAACATTAAACATCAACAATGGACTCTAAAGTCCATAATAGTGATGTGCTGCACAGATGGTCGCCTTGCTAGCAGGTTCCTCCATCTCCTTCACAGAGAAACCAGAATGTGTTCACCTCCTATTTGCTAATTTTGACTTCAGATTCCAGAATGGTCTCTGTGGTTCTGAAGTTTAAATGAGCATAAAAGCTGTAATGTTCTCCCAGGCCACCAAAACTGCAGTTATGTTTAGTTTTCACATAATCATGATCCTGAACTGCTGACTTTTGGGTCTCAAAGAAATAAAGATCTGAATATTAGAATAAACTTTTATTTCCAATATAAACTGAAAACTGAGTTCTGCTTGTGTCATTACAGGGTTTAAATTGGACTTTCATTTTACAATCATTTTATATTAATTTGTGTCATAATGTCATAAAAGCAACTGTCAGTATTCAGATTAAATTTGAATAAGATCTTGTGTACTAAGTGACGTGCATTCAGCACAACTTCACAGCATGCGTTCATTCATTCTTGGACAGTGATTTGGAATTTATTTCAAAATCATGTGATTTGGAATTTATTTTGTTGTTCAAACTGAAGGATTGTTTACTGACAATCTGAATATTTAAATACGTGCATCTAATTAGCTACATTTTTTATAACTACTATAAAATGTCAAATTTTTTTCTTCATGAAAGCTCAGTGAACTATAAAAGTTATACTACTGCAGAAAGTCTACATTTTGTCATTTTCTGGTGGGGAAAAAAAAACGAGAAAAGGAAACTTGAAGAGAATATTTTGAACTGCTTTAAAAATCTACAAGTTGCATTGTAAAAATCAGAAAATAGTTTTTTTTTTCTTTCATATGGTGTCTAAATTAAAATATTGGACCAAAAAGGTTAAAAAAATTAAAAATAAAAAAACCCCGAACAACGCATCAATCGGATCATTTCTTTAAAAGATTCACTAAATTTCTGATCTTATGCAGTGCATTAAAAATCAAAATCTCCTGTTTCTACACATTTTATATTGTTCGATATTATAAGAAAAGAAACCCAACGTAACGAAGGATTTCTCGTACCGGTGTGAGTGAGGCTGTGTCTCTCCAAGTGGTAACGCTGAATAAACCTCATGTCACATATAGCACAAGCAAATGGCTTCTCCCCTGAGGAGGTGAAGAGAAAAGAGAGAGAGAGAGTGAGGGAGAGAAATTTATAAAATATTCAATAAAAAAGAAAGTATATGTTTCTTAGAAGTTAACATCAGCACATTTTTTATTAAAAACCTGAATATACTGAAAAAAATAAACATTTGAAAAAAGTAAAAAATTAAATAAAAATGGTTTAAAAAACAATTAGTTAAAACATAAAAAAACGGATTGATTAAACTGCATTTATTGTATTTTTTTTAAATTATGTTATTTTTTTCCAAAATTTAAAAGTTAAGTAATAAATGTAAATAATAATAAGCGTTATTACTGAAGTGAATTCGAGTCGTACCAGTGTGAATGAGAATGTGACGTTTCAGATGATACCCGCTTCGGAAGGCGCCGTAGCAGTGATCACAGATAAAGTTCTTCTGCACTTTGGAAAGAGGACAATTCCCGTTCTCGTCCACCACAACACCCTGGAAGACAAAAAAATTTAGATCATCAAACACACTGAAGGTCATCTGGAGGGTTGTGTCCAAGATGTTCTGCTTGGACACATCACTTTTATAGTCATTACTGTATTCCTAATGGTCATAAACATGAACTGCAACAAGTGCTGGCAGAGGACCACTGGGGCATTAATCACACTGCCACCAGCACACTTTTCAGTGAAGGTAGAAAATACAGAAAGGGTTGCCAGAATGTGCTATTCTACATTTAATGCACTTCTACTGTAAACAATACTGGATAGATAGAGCTGCAGGAGTAATGTTTGTACTTTACATGCTGAGAAAAAGAGAAACATGCTTTTCATTTCTGATTCCCAAATGTTTGGGTTAGTTTCAGGTCTTGTATGTGTCCTAGAGATGCAGTTGCACTGGGCATTTCATTATGGAACAATCGCCGTGTCACAGCAATCTGCAGTCATGACTGAAACTCTCTTACAGTGTTAAATTCATGAAAAAGCAGTACAGAAAACACATACTCAAGATCAAATCTGTAAATAGTTTTAATTAATGATAAAAAAATTATAATATTTTGAAAAAACACCCTGTTCTGTATTAAAGTAAACCATTAAATCTTCTTGTCCTTCTCATTGTCTTTTCTGCTGAGAAACGCCCACACCCTTCCCCCACACCAAAACTCACCACCTCCTCCCTCCCTGCCTCGGTCTGTGTGTCTCTCTCTCTCACACACACACACACTCTCTCTCACACACACACACACACACACACACACACACACAGTGTGGGCAGTATGGCATGCACCAAGCCAGCACACACACTGCACGCAAACACACACAAAATAGATTAAAAATAACTCAGATGTTATACAACTGCACTGTATTTTAAACACAAACTTACACTAAGGAGGTGTGTGTGTGTGTGTGGTGTGTGTGTGTGTGTTGGGAATGCATGAAATGAATTCACATCCACCCCCACCCACCCCCCACCACACACACACACACTCAGCACTGACCTTCCCTCCTTTCCCCTCCTGCTCTCGGACTTTACAGGGCGTTCCCGACTTCCTGTTCTTCTTCTTCAAATGCATGTCCTCATTCGGTCTCATTTCCTTCTCGTCCAGCATGCGAGGGGCATGAAAGTCTCCTTCTTTACGGACAAGCTGTGCGCGCACACACACAGATTAAAAATGCATTTCTGAAATCCATAAAGCAACCCTCACTAATCACTAATCACTATGACTCAGAACCTCATCCTTTATAAAGTAAATAAATCAGTTGGTTAAATTGAACATATCAATTCAGTTCTGTTCAGTAGTTAAGGGTAACGTTCAGCAAGTCATTTTTAATGTTTAGTGGTCATCATTAGTGTGCAGCAGTCACTGAAAACCTTTAGGGGTCACTGGAAATGTTCAACAGTCACTGAAAATATTTAGCAGTCAACGAAACCGGCTAGGAATCATCTAACGTTAAGCAACCAGTGGAATTGTTTACGAGTTAACATTCAGGACTCACTGGTTATGTTCAGCAGCGACCGGACCAGTTTAAAACTCACTGGTTATGTTCAGCAGCGACCGGACCGGTTTAGGAGTCACTGGTTACGTTCGGCAGTGCATAGAACAGTTCAGGAGTCACTGGTTATGTTCAGTAGAGACAGGAACTGTTCGGGAGTCACTGGTTATGTTCAGTAGAGACAGGAACTGTTCGGGAGTCACTGGTTATGTTCAGCAGTGACTAGAACAGTTCGGGAGTCACTGGTTATGTTCAGTAGTGACAGGAACAGTTCGGGAGTCACTGGTTATGTTCAGGAGTGACTGGAACAGTTCAGGAGTCACTGGTTATGTTCAGTAGTGACTGGAACAGTCCAGGAGTCACTGGTTATGTTCAGTAGTGACTGGAACAGCTCAGGAGTCACTGGTTATGTTCAGTAGTGACTGGAACATTTCAGGAGTCACTGGTTATGTTCAGTAGTGACTGGAACAGTTCAGGAGTCACTGGTTATGTTCAGTAGTGACTGGAACAGTTCAGGAGTCACTGGTAATGTTCAGTAGTGACTGGAACAGTTCAGGAGTCACTGGTTATGTTCAGTAGTGACTGGAACAGTTCAGGAGTCACTGGTTATGTACAGTAGTGACTGGAACAGTTCAGGAATCACTGGTTATGTTCAGTAGTGACTGGAACAGTTCAGGAATCACTGGTTATGTTCAGTAGTTCGGAAATGTTCAGTAGTTCTTCAGTAGTCATGGTTAACATTCAGGAGTCGTCTGGAACACCCATCAGTCATCTTTAGCATTCTCAGGTCCCCACTGAGGTTCAATAGTTACTATTGTTTAGCAATCATCATGAAGTTCAGTGAAAACCGGTAACGTTAAGAAAATGTCAATAACATTCACTATTCAGCACTTCCTTCACTGCTTTCCCTCCCAGTAGAGTTTTAGACGGATAGTATTTTTACTGTGTCCTAATGAACTAAAATAATCAGAATGTATTTACTGATTCCAGCACTCTGAAAGTGTGTACAAGGGAGTGTCTGCCACATTCCATACACACTCAGTTTACAGTTCAGTAATTAGGTTTAGTAACTACAGGCAGAATTCAGTAGTTAGTGGTACTGTCTCTCTGCCTTGCTCGGTGTAGTGTGTTATGTGTAATAATCTAACCAGTGGAGGGCAGGTCATGGCCGCTGTTAAGCCCATGTGCCCCTGTGGGTCCCTCTGAGTGGAACCTGGAACAGGGGGTGGGGCCAGCGATGTCATCATCTTCTTTGGAGCAGAAATGGTGCTGGCCTGCATCAGAGCCATGCTGGAGAGGACGGCTTCACATCCGAGCAGCCCCGCCTTCTCACACACACACACACGTATGTACATTATTATGACGATTATTACAGTACAATCATGAACAGTGAAAAATGTCCACATACACACAGGGACGGGAAAAATAAAGCAATGAAGAATGGACAAAGAAAAGAAATCTCATGGGTTTGGACCATGCACAGACTGACCCATTTCATATGGTCACGGACCGAGGTGGTTGGTATGTGTGACATCACTGAAGAGGACAAGGACAAGGGGGAGGGGCCAGGAGCTGTCACTCAGGATGATGCACTAGACAATAGGACACACCCACTGCTATCATCTGGCACCAATTTTTCGTCCTGTCCTAGAGATATCATAGAGACAGACAGAGAACAGAAAGATGAAAGGATGAACGTCAAATCTTACTCAGAAACACATGCTGGTTAGCTAGCTGCTTCTAAACTAGCAAAAATAGATACCTCATTGGGAGTGAGATTTACTTGTTACCCTGATACCTAATTGAGCTCGCTATTACTCAGGAATTGTTGCAATTACTTTTTCAGTCATGTTAACATTACGATTCGTGTTTATTTGTTCCAATGTTGTTGGTTTTATTTTATAATTCATTATCTCGGATAGCAATTAATAAAAATGCACCAACATCTAAAATTGTATTACGCACAATAAAAGGCCATAAATTACATGGTGTGCATGCCACGATAACCGCTGTTTATATTTAGACGCACTGCTGCGCAAATCGATAAAAATACATCGTTACGGTATTGCGATGTGAAAATCTTCGATACTACCGCAGATCCGCTGTGTCACGTGACGCCTTTACGCCTCTGGCATTTAAAGATGAAAGTTTTTTTGCTAATTTTGTGTTTTTTTTTTATCACATTACATTGATTTGTTATTCGAAAGAAATACGCGAGGAGGATTTTATTAGCCGAAAAATCCAATGATAAAATCAAGATGATGTGCTCATCTCTCCCATTTTCTGCTAATGTAAGTAAGTTGTGGCTCGGAATGACCTGAAACGATTAGCTGACAGGATGGATACAAAAATTTAAGAGAAAAAAAATAAGAATTGATTATGAAATAAAATGTGTATCAAATATTTAAGAATAAAGATGTAAGGAACAATCCAGCTCGCTTTCTGATGCTAATCCGTGCTAACGGATGCGTATGCAGATACTGAGGTAAAGCAGGCCAGAGCTAGCTTAGCATACAATATTAGCTTGTGTGCTAAGTACCGTTAGCGCTCCACTCCCTAGCGACACCCCGATAGAAAAAAAAATACACAATAAAACCTTTCAGAATGTAGATTTATTAACACGCTGGCACTCGGACACACGGGGGATGTTTATAATTACACCGAAATGCAGCGTGTTGTCTTTGATTACCTTTAAATCGCTTTCGCTTTTCCGTCTGAGGAGAAAAAAAGAACCGCCTCCTAATCGCAGCGTCCACATCAGCCAGCGCGAGCTACAGTTTACAAACACAGGAAACAGCACCGGAAGTGCTCGCCGAGAACGCGCCCGACACAAACCCGGAAGTGCTCCCCGAGAACGCGCACAGGAGCGATGTATAGTGTAATCACGGTTTTTTAAATAATAAACTCAGTTACAATAATAAACCTTTCACTAATACTATTTCATTACAATATAAAGCACGTTTCACAGAATTACTTTTTTTCTCATATTTATACCTGTTAGAGCCAATAAACCTTCCACCAACTTAATCATACATCGATCACAATCTCAAAAATGCATAACCAATGATATTAAATAAACATATAAAGCAGCTACTGATGAGATATGATACGAAGCCGCCTTTTTGCGATGCAGTGCAATTTAATTCAGCACAATGCGATTCAATGCACTAGACAAAATCTGATGCTCTGCATTTCAACAGGTAACAGATAATACGCTTTTATTTCTTCGGTTCAGACACACAGCAAATCATCGACTTACTTAAGCACCTTCTGACTTCATCCCATGGTCCCTTTCACAAACACGGCTTTGTACTGCAAAAAAAAAGGATGAAATAAACCCAGACGCTCTTTTCCTGTTGTGTGTGCAGGAAGTTACAGCTCTACCTCTGCCATGTTAATCTGTATTCTATGTGACTCTCAGGACACGCCTCAGTCTCCGTAGTGTTGTGATACTTCATGTTCACGAAGCAGGAGCGGTGCTGAGAGAAATGGTTTAGCAAAGAGAAATCAATCTAGATATCGGTCATTTTATGAATAAAAAGTACAGCACAGTTACTGATAATTATATATAAATAAATAGTTTTTACCAAAGCAAAAATGTAAAAAAAAAATGCATTGTGATACAAAAGGCGATCTGTTTAGCCACCTCTTGCTTTAGTGAAAGCTTTGCACACGCTTGGTATTCCCTCAGTCTGCCTCATCAGGTCATCACCTGGAATGGTTTTAAGAAGTTCCCAGAGGTGTTCTGTGTTTGTTGGCTGCTTTTCCTTTACTCTTCCATCCATCTCCTCCCAAAACATCTCAACTGATTTAGATAGGCTGATTGTAGAGGCCAGATCATCTGATGCTGCTCTCCATCACACTCCTTCTTGAACTAATTGATCTTCCATAACATGGAGGTATGTTTGAAGTCATTGTCCTGTTGGAAAACATATGATGGTCCCACTAAGTGAAAACCCTATGGGACATGTCGTTGCAAAATTTTGTATTTGCCATGCTGGTTAAGTGTGTCCTGAATTGTAACTAAATCACCAACAGGGTCACCAGCAAAGCACCTTCACACCATCACACCTCCTTCTGCAGTTGGTGGTTTCAGAGGCTGTTTATTCTAATAAACGTATCCTTTGCACCAGAGGTAGCTCTTGATCTTTTTTCCTGGACCGAACCAGGACAGTCTTAATCATAGATTCATCAGATTGACTGACCTTCATTCTTACAGTAATAAAGGGCCATCTAATCTCATAACCTATGTACAGTTGTTGTAATAGCACTAATAGGGTTTTACACACACACACACACACACACACACACACACACACACACACACACACACACACACACACACACACAGAGTACTGTCCAAAAGTTTTAAGTACCGCAAGTACAAAAAAATTGCTTTTATTGCTTTAAATAATTATATTTTGAATGTTAATTAATTAATCGAAAGTAAATAAAAGGAATTTAAATCTAAATCAATATTTGATGTGGCCACTGTTCGGCTTTCAAGTTTTACACTTATACACTTTGTACACTTGCACACTGTCAGGGATTTTGTCCCAATATTTATAAAGGTGTTTCTTCTCTGGAAAATTACAATCAATCTATTCAGTGTATTGGTATTCAGTCATTGTAACCATTTAATGTACTGTAGAATATTGTTCATCACACACAACGTGCCAGCTCATCGTTCATTTCTCTTTTATTAAGTTTGTTGCTCTAATAATGTTCTCGTAAAGAGTAGTGGTGAGCATTCAGTTCATTTCCCAACATTTATCATCATCATCTGATGGGGTATACCCCTTGGCTGACTCACACTGATGAAGAAATCTTTTCGTCTGATTGCATAATGTGTAGTTGTGTAAAGTGAAACCACAATGCTCCACTGAAAACTTTCTCTTATGTAAATGTATGTTTAAATGTTCTTCCCCAAAGCTGAACACGTCTGCCAAAATTTTTGCTTAATGGAATCGGAATCAACAGAAACAACTTTTATTTACTTTTACAAAAAAATCTAAACCTCTGTGCTGTGACTCACAGGTCTTCAGAACAATTCCCCAGTCTGTGGGTTCTCGCCTGTACAGCTCATCGTCTGCATTGACCGAGTCTACCTTCCCACACAGGTTTACAGAGAACACCCTGGAAACACTCAGGAGCTTGGAGTGATGCTTCAACCACCTTAGAGCTACGTTCCCCTGCTCACACATACAGTTATCCAGTGCAGAACTTCAGTCACTCTCAGTGCAAACGTTTACATTCCTCTTTTTCCAGTTTATTAGAAAATTTGTTTAATAATTGAGAAAAGATTTTTGTCTATATTTTGTATTGTCTTTGTTGACACACGTTTTGAGCACTAAAGTTTTTTATATATTTAAATACTATTAAAATGTAAATAATATTATAACGGCATGATAGTGTACATAAATTGTAGGAAAAAAATTTAAAGAAATAGAATTATATGATATATAAAAAAAGCATTATTGTACATTGTTTTAGAAAATTGTAAACTAAGAAAATGTTCGTATTTAATTTTTTTTGTATTTATATCATTTGGTTTTTTTTCATTCAGATGTTATTATTTTTTATTATTTTTTGCTTATTTTTATACTAATGTGATTTTTGTCCCAAGGTGTTTCTATGCACTTATATTTAAAAACATTCTTTGGTCATGTCCATGATTTAACTTTGTTTTTTCTTTTGAAAAGTCATGTCAACACTTGCATCAAAAACGTATCAGATGCTGTCTCATTGCTGTAAGCTCTTTGCTCTGACTCACCTATCTTCAAATTTTTTTTATTTTTTTCATGTTTCTACACGTTCAATGCATCAGAATTATTATTCTCATTTAGTTTCACCTGTTCACCCCACGCAGACTTCTACAGGGAAATGAACGATATTCTAAAGCCGGGCATGACACTATTAATGAACAGGAAACAGGAAGGATTAAGACATTTCATAGTACAAATGCCTAGAAATTATAGCATTATCTTTACTCAACAGTGTAAAGAATAGTTTCTCTACTGGCAGGCACACTGTGGGATGTGGGAAAACACAGAGTCTTTTCAATTTAATTTAATTCAATTCATGTTTATTTGTTTTGCGCTTTTAACAATGAACATCGTCTCAGAGCAGCTTTACACAGATAATGTGGTGATTAACAAGAATAAGATGTTCTTTATAAGTGTAAGTTTCTCCCTGATGAAGTCAGTGAAGACTGTGGTGAAGGAAACACTCCCTGAGATGCAGAAGGAAGAAACCTTGAGAGGAACCAGACTCAAGAGGGAACCTCATCCTCATCTGGGTTCCACCGAATGTCTATTTATTACAGATAAACGATGTTGAGGTGCAGTGATGGAGATCAGAGAACACTGTAGTCCCGAGTCAGTGTAGCAGACTGTTGATATTAACTACAGTCCAAATCCAAATCCTGAAAGATCCCGATCTTACTTCAGAATTTTATGGATCTCCAGGGTGTTGATGTGAAACATTACCAGCTGTACAGAGTCGCCTCCAGTCAAAGAGAACGTCATCCTGATGCAGACCAGGATGAAGCGACCAAATTCGTGGAGGGAAGAGGAGAGGAGAGGAGAGGAGAGGAGGGAGGAGGAGAGGAGAGGAGAGAGGAGGAGGGAGGAGGAGAGGAGAGGAGAGGAGGGAAGAGAAGAGGAGAGGACAGGAGAGGAGGGAAGAGGAGAGGAGAGGAGAGGAGAGGAAAAGAGAGGAGAGAGGAGTAGGGAAGAGGAGAGGAGAGAAGAGAAGTGGAGAGGAGGGAACAGGGGAGTAGAGGAGAGGAGAGGAGAGGAGAGGAAAGAAGAGGAGAGGAGGGAAGAGGAGAGGAGAGGAGAGGAGTGGAGTGGAGGGAAGAGGAGAGGAGAGGAGGGAACAGGGAAGTAGAGGAGAGGAGAGGAGGGAAGAGGAGAGGAGAGAGGAGGGAAGAGAAGGGAAGAGAAACGAGGGCAGGAACAGTGGTCACTGGTATCTGAGGAGCATGTTTAACTTGACAGAGAGAGAGAGAGAGAGAGAGAGAAAGAGAAAAGGGGTACAGGAAGAGAAGGATATGGATTATTAAGGCTCCTTATTGTTGTATGAAAGTTCTGAGTTTTAGGACACATGCAGGTTCCTTTTGTATCTATTTGAACAAACATGGTAAAAAGCAATTATTAACACTATTATTAACACTATTATTAACACTGTTATTAACACTATTATTAACACTATTATTAACGGCATTCTGGGTAATGTTAGCCGAAATAAAAATAGATCAACATTCCAGGAAAAAAAAAAAATTGCTGTTTAAAGTTTAAAAGTAAAGTGCTCATTAAAAACAGCTTCTTAGTGAGGTTTTTATTTTAACTGAATAATCCAACACACACACACACACACACACACACACACACACACACACACACACACACACACAACAGTAAGTGTGTGGGTGAAAGGATCCTTACAGATGTTGTCATATTAACATGTGAAAAGTGAAACATGCAACATCAAGCAGGAAACATAAATAATTACCATTTACACAAAAGGAGGCAGAGCCGTGAGTCAGAGTTCATGTATACAAAATTCTGGAGTGGTACCAAGGAATCCCTGGTGTGTGTGTGGGTGTGTGTGTGTGTGATTTACATATAACAGCTAAACCAGTTCTGATTATAACATCGAGAGAATCCTGTAGTTCAGTGATCAAATCAGTTGGACCAGGAATCAAGAATCCATCTTGGGAATTCAAACCCAATGAACTAAGATATGCAGATAAAATAACTAGTAATAAACAGTAAAACTTTATAATAAAAGGGCATAAAATAAGCATATAGTAACAAGTAAATTAAATGTTACTTTATTATGAACTAATGATGAGTTGATAATAATGAAGAACTAACCTTTACTACACCATGAGTCACATGAGATCATGTGTGAACACCAGCTGTGTGGATGTTTGTAAATGAATGTATTAATGAACAGGTTCATATAAATATCACTTGCTCTGAGAAAGAATATGAATTAAAAGTGCGTTATTAAAAATACATTAAACACCATTGGATGGTGCTGAATAACAAACACCGGTTTTCCACCTGATTATTTATACCTTTCTCATCAAATCTACACAACATGAGTGGTTACAGAGAGCAGGATCTCAAGCCATTGCCCCAGGATCTTGAAGCATTGCTCCACTGTCATCATTAGTGACGCAACACACAAACGTGTATTCATAAAGCAGATGTACCTTTCAAACTACAAATCAGGTTTATCCTCCAGATGATGGTTTTCTCCTGCTTTTCTGGACTGGTTTATTGTGTCAGTACTGATCGAGGCTTTATATTATATCAGTTTATATGGAAGCACAGCAACTCTGCTCTTTACCTTCTGTTTTTCTTCTTCTTCTTCTTCTTCTTCTTCTTCTTCTTCTTCTTCTTCTTCTTCTTCTTCTTATTATTATTTTCATTATTATTATTATTATTATTATTTACGCCACTAAATGATCAGTGATGAAGATCAGCGGTGCAGTACATCTGTAATTAATAAAACATTTAGAATGATGTCTCTCTCACTCTCTCTCTTCACTCTCTCTCTCCCTCTTCTCTCTCTCTCTCTCTCTCTCTTCACTCTCTCCTCACTCTCTCTCACTCTCTCTCTTCACTCTCTCTTCCTCTTTTCTCTCTTTCTCCCTCTTCTCTCTTCCTCTCCCCTCTCTCTCTCTCTCTCTCTCTCTCTTTTCTCTCTCTTCTCTCTCTCCCTCTTCTCTCTCTCTTCTCTCTCTCTCTCTCTCTCTCTCTCTCTCTCTCTCTCTCACACACTCTCTCTCTCTCTTGCATTCGAGTTAAACATGCTCCTGAGGTCACCACTTATTTGCATTATGATGTAATGATTTGATCTTTATTTAAATCGTCAAACAACTTTTTAAACATTAATTAATTTAATTTAGATTTCTACTATAGATATCAGTGTTCTTATCTTAACTATACATGTTACTCCAGTACTTCTATGATTATTTAAATGTTAATAACAGAAGTAACGATACTGTGTTGTTTGTGGAGGTGTTTCGTACCTACACATGTCTGTGATTTGAATGTTCCGCTGTGATCATTCTACCTGGTTTAATAGGTTAATTCTGGCTTAAATGCTAATTGTGACTCTTTATAATATTTTTTTTCCTTGCAGTTTTGTGTTTACATTTCTGAATTTGTTTGTTCAGAATTGCACGATACTTACAATTGTGCTTTCTAAAGAATTGTGAGAATAATAATGTTTGTTTTATTTCCATGTTGAAGAACGTTTTTCCTCCTGGTACCTGAACACATGATGGTTCTGCTGTACAGCCAACCAGTGAATAAATCCTTTAATGTATCGACTTAATTATACATGTTGATTCCAGCAAACTTCATGTTTGATTTTTCTTCTGAAAGGAGCACCAGACTGCTCTTAAACCAGCCAGACAAACTCTTATCATTCAGAAGCAGAAGATTCTTCATGAGCAAGAGAAAGTTCACTTTCTGACAGATGAAAGGAATTATCTTCGCTCTACACTGCAGGATCGTACAGTCTTTCTTTTATTTTAGTGTTTGTGTGTTTATTTATTTTAATTAAGCTAATTTTGCAGAATATGTTTAAGAAATCTGGATTTTCTGTGTGTATTTACTCCTTATTATTACATCACTACTTCAAATGTGATTAAAAGGATTGAATGTCTTGAGTTCTCAGTACATTGTATTTGTTCTCCACCAAAGCACTCAGTCTGAGGGGTCTGAGGAGTTCTTCTTCCTCTTCACTATCACTAGTTGACATTTTTTACAACAATATAAAATAAGACGTCTGCTTTGTTAAATAATAATATTTTAAAAATAACCTTTTATTAATTTGATTGAATGAAATAATTGATTGAATTGGCACAAAGTAAATTGATTAAATAAAATAAATTAAATAGATTACATGTGACCTCATAATATAATAATACAGGGTCAGGGTCCGATTTTTATTGATGCACGTGGGCAGCTTGATCTTCATTTGACGTCTTTGGATGCAGGAGCATGAACTTTCCCCTTCACTTGAACTTGGAAACCAAAACTGTTCCAGCATGATGATGCCCCTGTGTGCAAAGAAGTTCCATGACGATTTGCTTTCCATAGGTTAGATTTGGTTGGAGATCTCCTTCTATAGAGCTCCAACCCTATTAACCGTAATGGATGTGAACTCGAGGCCTCTTCACCTGCATCAGTACCTGGCTTCACACACACTGAATTAATCTTCACAAACACACCCCAAAATCTAGTGGAACTTCATCCCAGATGAGTGAATCTTATTATAACAGCAGATGGGAACTAAATGGGAAATGAAATATGAGCCATAATAAAGAGTATGACGTCTGAGCTGTAATCAGATCAGACGCACTTGACCTTGGTCACTGGGGCATGACTGCGTAAAAGGGTGTGTTTTTGGTCACATTCTGAAAGTGTGCATAATAATTAACCAATCAGATATGCGTTGCTACAACAGGTCAGAGCAACAGACCGCAGCCTGGCAAGTTCACTTCATGCCATAATGTTGATCCATCAATGATGATCATTCCTCTGAACCAGGAGAGCGAGCAGACTGTTTCACGTACATGGAGAGCGCAGTCCAGGTTTCTATTAATACACTCGTTCGCATTAAGCCTTATCAGTTCCATGTTAACAGCTCACTTCACGTCTTCACGTTGCACTTACACGTGAAATTGTTATACTGTAAGGACATAATAATGAAACGTTATGGAACATTGCAGGGAACGTTATGGAAGGAGTCACTGATTTTTACAGAACATTAAGTGTAACTATAAATGGATAAGAAGTACAACATTCTTAGACAGATCAAAATGTTGTATAAATGTTGTTTTTACTGAACAGCTGCGCATGCAGGGGACTAAACATTCAGCTTCGTGTCTAAGTGTTTTAATAAAATGCTCAGGAAGTTCGTACGGGGAAGAACCCGATGCAGTCGTGTCACTGGATGTAGGATGAAGCTTTCAGTACATCAGATCAGTGAGTAGACTCTTTACCCGAATAACAATAACATTTCTCTACACTGCAGTAAAAACAAATGATTTACATCAGAAAGAATTACAGTAAAAACCCCTGCTTTTATAAAATTCCTACTAGAGCACTAAAATATATGTAGTGTAGTCAGCAGAACATATAAATAAGGAAATCCTGTATAAATAATTCATGTTAATTTATTTTATAAAAAAAAAATATAAAACAGGAAAATTCATAAAATAATATATATATATATATATATATATATA